>PQWD01014880.1:0-113458 GCA_019425675.1 Leucinodes orbonalis
GCTACGAGATCCTCTAAAAAGAACCCGTATCCTTAAGAGTAGTAGCAACCTCGACTACGCGTTACGCAAACAAACAACCTTATGTATGTTTAAGAATTCTGAGATGGAGATTGAATATTGATGATAAATATTTAACTTCAATGTTTATAATTATATTTAAATTAAATCAATTTATTTTATAATTGTATTAAATGCTCTAACCTACTGCAATCATCGACAAAATGTTCTTAGGTTAAGTAAACATTCAAGTAGCGGCTCTGTCCATAATCCGAATGCCATCGGTTCGCAAGAAATTAAATAGGGGAAGCTTGTATTCACAGTTCAGCAGTGTGCATTTATAAGGCCGTAGGTTGTGATGATGATGATGAATGTTTTGAAAAGAAATTACTGAGTTTCTTGCCAGGTTCTTCTCTGAACTATTATGTTTTTATGGACCTAAATTAAACAAACAGATTTTGACGTTTTGTTAGGCTTTTTAACAGGTATCTTGATTTGGTGTTAAAAAATTTAAAGTTAATTTCGATATTCTTATTTAAATATTAGTTTTATAAATATCATTCGTATAAAATATGATTCATTTTAAAGAGACAAAATATACTTACGATAAACATAAGAAAAGCAATAGATTAAATGCAAACGAGCTTAACGAAACCTCATTGCGGCAAATTAAATCATTGTCTTTATTTCGTATTTTTTCCTCGTTTTCACATTTAAAAGAGAATAATTTATATTGGCTTTAAAGAATTGGTAAATTGATACAATACGGTACTCCCTTTCTGAATAATACCAATAACACGTTCAGTGGGATTCCTTCCAAGATATTGACTTCTCATCATCATAATTATGTCCCCACCGCGGGGCAGGAGCCTACCCATAAAAAGTGTTTAGACCCAGTCGTCCACGCCGGCCCAATGTGAATTGGCCGACGCATCGCCAAACTTTGGATCTTTTCGTTGACGCAGGTCTCCTCACGATGTTTCCGTCACCGTAAGAGCGTCGGATTAACGTACATAAAATTCCAAAACTTCGGAAATACATTGGTACGTGGCGGGATCAAAATCCTGCATCCCCCAGATCGGAAGGCATCAATAAGCCGCCAACGTCCATACCACGTTGAAAACACCGGTTCTCGTCCGATCACCGAAGTTAAGCACTAATAAGCCACCGACATTCTTATGGAATTTTCGTTATGGATTATCCGTATGTTAGTACCTATACTTTCATCTGTTTATTCGTAAACACGACTGGAACAATCAATCTCGTTATTTTACTACACAAAATGTTACGATTACGTTTACGTAATTGTGCAATTAGTTACGGTTAAATCTATAACGGAACTTCGTTGAATAATTCCCGTCGAAATAATATCTGTGTTTATATTCGCGACGTTGAATAATAATAAAAAGTTATTGCCCATTGGAGTTTACAGGATTTACTTTACGTCCAAGACGTAAAATAAATGTGCTCAGAAGTGTAAAAACAGTGTTGAGGAAAGTAAACGGGCTCAGCAGTAGAGATCTTTATGGCCATCAATTATTTCACACGGGCCATCTGTTTAGATTTAGGCTTTTTATGGTGCCACTGTGGAAAAGGATAGGAAAGAATATGTTAAGGTTTTGAATTTAGGATTCATATCAAATATTTGCATCACAGGGATATTGCCTACATTTAAAGCTCAGTAGTATAGTAACTTGTTGATAATCTTATTTTGATGTGATTCCGAAATACACATACACACAATATATGTACTAGTGGTGTAGTGGTACTGAGTTACTATCTAAAAATAAGTAATAATCCAAGATATTTAATATGTTGAAAAATTTTATTAACCTTGAATGATTATAAGGTGCTTTATTTAATTAGGGCACGCTAGAGATGTAATTAATTACGATAAATAAATTTGTAATGCTAATTAATTGCCAGGGGAGCAGTAGGAGCTTAATCAATCTTGACGCGAAGTTTCAAATATTATAAGTTTTTATTTGCGTGAGATAAGTAGGTCAAGATTTTCGCACACAATCTTGTTTATTATTGTATAAGATTTAAAAAGATGACGCATTTATTTTTTGGTCGAATCAAACCTAATGTAACCGAATAAATAGATTTGTACAATAAAATTTATTTTCTACGGAAGTTTTGGTGTCTGTGTAAAATAATATCATGATAAGTAAAGACAAAGTTACGGAAGTGTCGTGGAGACTGGTAGACTTGAGTTCATATTATTTTGGTTATTATTAAATGTTACTTCAAGTGTGGATGAGCAGTGCTGCGGCACAATTGTATGAGACCGCTGTGTAGCCAAGGCCTTATAAAAAACTAGCGTGAAACGATATTTTATTGGGGCCCAAAATACTTTTTAACTCCTAATTTGACCACCCGTTTGGTGTAATGGTTGAGATGCAGCTGTTACACCATGGGTCAATCCCCGGGCCGTAGAACACACATTTGTGTACATGAACATGTCTGTTTGTATTAGTCTGGATATTTTCTATGTATAATGTTAGTATTTACAAAAAAAGGATTTAGGCTGTTTATTCGTTATTTAGTACCCATATTACAGGCCAATGCTTACTTTGAGCGGGACTAGATGGCACTCTATGAATGTAAGTGGATATTTGTTAAAATTATTTTTTTACTTTTAAAGGTCAGCAACGCATTTGGTGTGTTAGGGTTGCAAAAGTCCCTGAGTGGCGGTATTTACATCAGGTGACCCGTCTGATCGTCTGCTTACCTATGAAGTTGCAGAATTGGATCACTGCTGTCTTGGCGATTTCTTAACCTGGGGATTTACCGCCATCTCTTAAAACAGTGTTACAATAATATTACTTCGTCTTTTCTTGTTAAATAAATGCTGACTTATCATTATACTTATACTGTTTATAGAGATTGCGTAACTTAGCTGAATCCATTAAAATATTTTTATCATTCTGAGTCAAGAACGAAATAGAAATAAGTATAGTATAGATTATATTCTAGTTATTAATATTTGATATGAAAGATAGAAAAAAAGGGGTTTAGTTGTTGTTTATGAAATTGAAATATTTTTACGTTAGTAAGATATTAAAATTTAAATATTTGTCTATAAATAATCTTGAAATAAACTTCAATCGAGACGCTAAGGGATCATATTGAAATAAAATTCAAGCGTTCTTGATAACACGTAGTTTATTGAAAATAATAAACTCTCCTCCCTGGTAATTCACAATCGAAAATATTTAATTTGTAGCGTAACTACATTATAATATCATTGTTGAATTACAATACTTATTAAATGATTTACGTGCAACATGAAAAGCGATTCTTAATATTATATCTACAAAATATAACATGTATTTTGTTGTTATTTATTTACCACGTTTTGCATTGCCTTCGATTATTTCCATTGCCATACCTTATCAAAAAAATCTATTAAAAAAGCAGCATGGAAAAATCACAATATTAAGAATCTAATATTAAAACATTAAAATTAGACTTGAAGTTTTAAAACATTAACTTGTATAGACATCATAAACATACTTATTTCATATATCTTGGTATCAGTTTATAAATAGTAACACAAAGACAAACAAAGACAAAACAAATTGTGGTAACGAATTGTAATATACGAATATTTATGATCTCAAAACCACTCCAGTCATGGCATCACGAATTAAAGATATATTATAGCAAGGAAGTGAAACATTCCATATTTTGTTTGCATATGTTTAAAGTATAGTTACTTTGTTGAAATTGTCTCGACACTTTTTCATTAAAACAACATACTCGTATATCCTTAACAAATAAAATAAGGTTACAAAATAATGCTTTAAGTGTTTTTAGACAATTCCACCAGCCGAATCCGCACTTTGTGCAATGTAAGCAAAAGACAACCAATTCCTTTACATGGATACACTACGTAATATTACAATCTTAATATTCTTTATTGGCACTTTTAAGTTACCTAGATTCATAATAATATCCTTACAAATATGTACAAGCGTTTTAATTATATTATTTATGTATAAAGGTTATGTATAAGGACGTTAAAAACAGTCTCTATGTGAGAATGTTTGAAATCAATAAGGTAACGGCTAATCGATCAAAAACTTTCTGATCTTGATTGATTAGCGATCGACCCATCGAACACATTTTAATAGGTGCTTTATTAATTAAAATGTACGATATTTTTTTATTATAAACTAATTAAATTACGTGTAGTACATTTACAGGTTTGTTTATTCAAGAGCGAACACATGTTTAGCCCTTTTAAAAGAAATGAATAGCAAAAAGGTTAATGCAACTAAATAAATATTGAACTAACTAACTATTTAACTAATTGAATATGTATTTTTAGTTTAACACATAGTTATGTTTGTTAGTAATTAAATTATTGAGGATAATTTGTACAAAGCTATTTATATTTCCAATCATAGCTGTAAAGTGTTGTCATCATAACGACTATAACACACAGGATAAATGGTCATTTTTGATTGGAATCTCCACGATGTCTAGCCGTTTATAATAGCATTGATTCCGTCAAACACATAAAAGCGCAACACAAATCATGAAGCATATTAAAATATGTAATATTTACAAGTAATAAAGAGTATCTACCAATTTGTAAGTTTAATGAAAATTTATATTTTGTTTCATAAATTTATGCCATTTGCTATTGAAAGTTGTTTAAGACCATTTAGAATTGGTTATCAGATAAGAGTATTATTATGAATTATAAATCGATACAATAGCATGAACTAAGATCTCTTCGTTACGTATTATTTTGTGAAACAATAGCTTGAAATATAATTTAATTGGTTTAGCGTCTGCTCACTTGACAATCGCAATTCTTGGTATGAGATAGTTAACTGAATGGTGCTTGTATTAATACACACCTAATCTAATTTAACAACAGTTTGAATATACATTTGGAGGTTAACTTTTGGTATAAATCGACAGATAATTTTCAAGCATCATGATTGGTATATCATTATTATGATTTAAAAATTTTTGAAACCTGATAGTCGGTAAATATTAAAATATTTACAAGAAAGTGTTACTTATTGGTTCCGTAGTAATTAATTGATCACCATTCCCCAAAACATTACTTCCGCTTAATTATATTATGTTATCGTAGTATCACTTTTCGGTATAGCTTGACTTCTATTAGAACAACATTACATGTGTTGACATATAGTACTTACTTAGCTAAATTGTGCTTTATTTGTAGAGATAATGCTTCTCATAGAATTATTTGCGAATTTTATTATTTTATATTGCGAAACAAATAGCAATCCTGATATAAGTAAGAATGGTTCAATACTAAGTTAAAAAGATGATCGAATAACATTAATCTTTTATTTCATTTCATTAATTTTGCAACACAACAAATTAAACGCTGTTTCATGCCGGTTTTCGCCGTGGTATAACTTAGGCTATGCTAGCCATTCTTGCCAAAGCATTTTCACTCTAAATCTCCTTTGATATCATTTAATCCGTGGATTTAGCACTGGTTTATTTATTCTCAATTACAACGATATCATTTTGAAGACTGAAGTGTAATGAACAGGAGATCTTTTTATGGGCACTTAATTGTGAAATGATTTCAAAATAAATTACTTTTCTTGTCTTTTTAATACCTTTTCTAATGAAATCAAAATTTATCTCTATGAATTCAACAAAGTTCGTAAATGCCAACCTGACCAACACAGTTTTATTTGAACCTTTTGCTGTGGAAACGTTTGGACCGTGGGGACCATGTGCCCATCGTGTATATCGGGATTTAGTAAACGTGTAGCGAGTATACAGGTGACAGGCGAGTAGGTGCCTTTCTTGGTCAACGTTTAAGTTTGGCTATACAACGCGGAATGTTGCCAGCCTTATGGGTACCATGTCACAGACTAGGGACAGTGATTTGGGACACCTTTTTTACGTTTTGTAGGTTCCTTAGTTTTTATTATTTGAATTAATTTATTTTGTTTAGTTGATAAATAATAGTTATTTCTCTATGATTATATATATGTTAAAGGCATGTAAACTACGAGAAGCTTTATCTCATTTCATACAGTCGCTAAGGGTTCAATTTATACAGGCATAAAAGCCTACCTTTAAAAGCAATCAGTTTAAAAACATCGTAACTATGTGACTGTACAACATACGTAACTACCTCTAAACAATAACACAAGGCACTGCCTTATACGATTAATGTAAGCACAATCAACAACAAATTAGTGCACAGGTGAAAGTAATTGGCAATTTCAGAATCTTTGTAGGTTAGCGCCGCAGCATAACCGAAGCTTGTATTGTAAGTAGCTTAGGATCGGGTTAAGGCAGTAATTATATTATAACCAAGTAGTCTTATTCTTGTATAATTAGGTCTCAATTTTTTTTAATTAGTTGAAATTATTTTGTGATAGGTAAGATGTCATTGTTCTACCTAGTGGTTAGAGAGACGCTTGACCATGACATACAGTTTTGAAGAATTAATTACAGTAGGTAGTCATATATTTCAGTCAAAAGAGCTCTGCGCCGCTGTCACCTGAGACACATGCTAGGTATCTTACATCCGTAATTATACTAGCTCGTTTAAATCCTTTTTTCAGTGATCAGGTGAAAATTTTATTGCAATCATATTTGATGCTGTTTGATGATGCAGTTGAAGATGGTGCACGCTAGCGCTGATTACTTATGAATTCTCACCTTGAGAAAATCCTTTCTATTATTTGTACTTATTACAATATCATTTGGAAATGATTAGAAACGATAATCATATGTTTAATATACTTATGCCAGGGGTAGGAATTATCAATGCCAAGAACGCTTCCCCAATTAGCATTATCCTTATCTTACCCAGCCGAACTCACTTGAACTCGTGACCGTCGGAATCTTAGAAAAATGCCCGGATTTTGAAATTATACTTAAATAACATTCTTTAAACTGGGGGTCTTTGGTTTGGTCTTACTACTTTGAAATTAACAATGTCTTTGATATTTTATTTGCAAACGATCTTAAATTTATAAACTAATATTCCATAGAGGGTTTATAATTTGCTGTTGTTTGTGTTTTAGTTCTTATTCTATACAAATAGAAAAGCATTAATTTGTATTGGTTTTTATTAAATGCTTTGGTACACGTCAAATATTGTTTTCAAACAAATAAAAATTAAAAGGAATCAGAACTTATGATTAAGTACAATTTAGTATATCTAATACAACAAATTTTAAGCATCATGCTTTAAACATTATCTATAAATAATATATTACGAATATTATATGTAATCGTAACAAATTTACTCAAAGGAGGGTACCCTCCTTTGAGTAAATTTGTTACTATTTGCAAGATTATTAACAAAGTAAATCATATTGAACTAAGTTTAAAAATAAATTGTATAATTTCAATTCATTAATTTCTTAAATGAATTATTACAATTCTGGAGATATAAATAACATTTAAAATATAATTTTACCGCTACGTAGGTATCAGTACAATCACCTTATCGTAATTATGTATACAGTCTACCGCGTTCTATTAATTGCGCAAGCTCATCCATATATTATTTGGACAATTCAAAGCATTTGTTATTTTTATCATTTTACCTAGTCGCTATACATTTTTGTACAACGATCACGTCTTTCTAATCGAAAACTAAATTACACAATTTTATTGCACCATAAAAGTTAATTGCACTACTATAGGGTCGCTATAGAGGGGTCTCGTCTCCCGGCTCGCTGTATGGTAGCCTCACTACTTTGCTTCCTGACAACACTCCAACACCTTCCAAGCAAGACTCCTATTCGCTAATACCCCTAAGGAATGCTCTTCTGGGTCCTGCTAAATCGGTACCAGTTATGGACCTAGTTAGTTTCCTTAATGCTGGAAGTCTTAAAGCTTCCTCATAAGATGGAGGTTCGTCTGTCGGCGTTGTTTGAGCTCGACCTCCGAACGGATCTCGAGAACATGTCGGGATAGTTCTCTAGAGAAATATAAGTAGTTTCACCATTCGAAGCTTGGGCTTCTGGCATTGGTTCATAATTGACCTGTTCAGGTGCTCTGAATTCTTCTAGAATCTGTCTTGCACTACGGGTAGTAGTTAACACTCCAGCCCATGATCTTCTGTTTTGCTGCTTTGCCTCATTTGTTCTTGCTGAACCGCTATGTTATTGCTAGAATGTGTACCCGCAATGGCCACTCTTGGTCTTCTTGGCGGCTCATCAAATGAAGCGCCAATTGTTGGTCTGTTTGGTCTTTGTTCTGTTTCGATATTTACTACAACAGTATTCTCAGATGGCTCTTCCTTAGAGCTGCATCGATGCGCATTGCTTCTGAATAGGAGGGAACTAAGGCACAGTTGCCTCGATAGCCGCAAAAAGTTCCAGGCTATCTACAGTGGACGCATGTGATAGAGGAAGGGTTCGTTGTGGACGGGAACAGAAGAAGTACGCGCTCTGTTCGTCGGCTAATGCCAAGCGTAATTCGTTGCGGTCACCGGCGGCACGTATCAGACAAATGTGTGTCTAGATCTAGCTGCCGACTTGGGTCTAATTCGTAATTCGTACCATATTTTTGTTATCTGAAACATTTTTTATTGCTGTGTAAGTCATCATCACATTAAATTTTATATATTTACAAAAAAAAAACTTACCGTATAATGTACATATGCTGTATTACATTCTATGAGGATTCTAAGAGGCCAAGAAAGAAGGAGACAGGACAATGTCCAAAAAAGTAACTGCGACGAATACCAAGGACAGCGATCAGCTTCCCTAAAAGGAAAATGATAACAATCAGAAACATAATCTATAGATAATACTAGTCTATGATTACAATAGACTTCTTAATAATGCTACATACCTATACGCTACCATGTATTCTTTGAACGAACTAACACCAATAAGATCTAATCCTTCGCGCATCTCCATAAAATCGTCAAATCTTTCATGTTCTGCAAAGAACCTGGATCTTTGGTCTTCGAATTCTGTAAATTGTTTCAATAATTGATGAAATATAAAAAAAATAAACATGAGGAACCAAAGTTTGAACAAGCTAGAACAGAAAAGTCAATGTTTACAAAAATATAGGATGGAATTCCCGAAATAATGATTTTCTTACCACTAGCAGCTTCGATGTTGGCGAAGGCAAAGCCCTTACTGAAGCGAACCTTAGTGATAGGTGTTTTAGCATCGAGCACTAGATTCCTGGACGCGTCACGCTGCCCACAACAAGCATGCGCGAAGGACGTACTCGCACTGTGAGTATTCACTCTTTCATAATATACCTGCCAAACAAAGAATCAATTAAGTTCAAGGAATACGAAGAATTATTAATGAAACTATTTAATAATGATAAATGACTACTTATTTATGATGACAGTTGCTTGACTCACGCGATTATCTACCGAAAGCGCCAGCCGCTATATTGACGAGTTCCAAAATATCATATTTTACATATTATAATAATAAATTTTGTAGTGTACCTGCGTAGTAGTATAAGCGTCGCCGTTTCTATATCGAGTAACTTGTCGCTTTCGTCGTACGTAGTGGTAACAGATCGCTTTCCACCTGTAAAATACGGTAAATTTAACATACAACGGGAAAGAATAAGCTATCTTTAAGATATAAGTGTGGGAGAGCCATGCTACGACATTTCGACATGGTTGGGCCGATTCAATCGGTGTGATACCACGGCCTATGCTGGTGTCAAACTTACTAAAAATGCCAATAATTATCATGACAATCGGCGTTAATTTAGTGCTGCCACCACTTAACGCGTAATTTGGCAGTTTCGCAATTATCGTTAATAAACGTTAGACGTTAGCCTTTAGTGTGGCCCAGAATTACAGAAAGCAGCAAAAACAACGTGCGCGTTGTTTATCGAAGAATGAATGATGTAGGCGAAGGTCCAAAATTCCTGTTTCCTCTTCCCCATATTTCCATTTTCCTCGTAGCTCCACCGATGTAACGAGTGCCTATTCGTGGCTATGGTGGATCACTTACTATCAGGTAAATCATATTCTCTTTTGCCTTTCCGTTCAATAAATAAATACCATTAAAGTGAGTAGGCGTGGCAGCCGACTTTTAACTAAAACCGTGCCAACCCAAAAAGTGTTTAATAAACAAACTCTTCAATAGTATTGATTTAGAGTCAACGAAAATAAACATTATACTTGAGTAACTTGTAATATTGACGTCTTTTAGTATTATTAAAAGAGCTATTAAGTATCCAATTAAAAAGTATATTTTTGGATCTATAATGAAAATAGCTACTGTTATAATAGATATCAAATTCGTGTAGTGTACAGCTACTTGAAACCTTCAGAACCTGATGTAAATTGATGCGATCAATTGAAAACAAATAAAATTGTATAGTTACAAATTGCTACTTGTATTAAAACCTAGACAATTATCTTTATGTGGTCAAAAGAACGTTACTTTATAGAACAAAACAAAGCCACTTTTGTTCGTCTGCCTCTATGTATGCTTAGATGCGTTTTTTATCATTATCATCAGCCTGTAACGGCCCACTGTAGGGCCAGGCCTTTTCGCACAACATAGTGAGACCTTAATATATTTTTATGCACTTTCTTGGAAATCGCTGGCTGAACCATATGAGATATTATGTCAGGAATGAACGTATAGTACACCTTAAAACGGTCTACAAAAAGTCCACATTGTTGTAGTCTATCCGTATCTTTTTATTCTATTTGAGGTTTTATTTATCAGGGTACCGCTTAACACATGTCAAGGTTTCATTAAGGCTATTTGCCAGTGCAAGTCCAGGCGGATGGATGAATAAAGTTAACTCGTCATATCTGATTTGCAGTGTCCTATACCACTTTAAGAACAATCTTTAACCTAAGATCACCTCTTACCATACTCTCGGCGTTGCAGTCCTCATGGCATGGACCCTCGCACTGACGGCAGCCACGTCGACCCTCCTCGCGAGCTGAATGCGCGCAGTGCTGTGGTAGCACTCCACCAGGTACACCAAGTATAGAAGCAGCACGAACGCGATCGGGATGTAGGCGTAGCCCACGTCGCATGGTGACTCGCGCACTGTCCTCTTTATCGGGTTCCTGAGATTTATGAAACTGTTTTAGAGTTTAGTACTGGTGACTACTAGTTTACATTTTCTTGTGTCTCAAAGCCGGTGACCATGTGGTGACAACAGATTTTAATATTATTGATACCCCTGTACCCTGAACGCAAGTACCTAATGGTCAAGTTCAAACATTCAGAGAACAGGTGGCAGCACTATCTTATTTATTTGAAAATCTCCGAATCATTAACTTTCGTCATGACCCCAAGTTCCGCCGAAGACTGTCAAAGGCTGGTAGAGTGAGTGAAGCTTACACTTTTGGGAATTAGCCAACCTTACCCGCTCGCGGTGCATCCTACCGAATAGCGTATAGTTAGTAATCAACTAAACCGTATTTGATCAGCGGGAGTAGTTTTGGTTCGGAACCCTGCAATGATGAAAGTCGTAACGTGAAGCATTCGTAGAATGTCAAAACATTATTGCTATTCGATGCCGAAGCTCATATATGGTGTCAATAATGTCCCAGACTACCTGTCACCTGATAGGACTCGAGCTATCTTCACAGGTCTGTGGTAAATCGTTACGCACTTTACCAATATGATTGGATCTCGTATGAACAAAATGCATAGAATTCTTGACCCAATCGCATGTTCGTATACAAAAGTTTTCCTGCTTCTGTATTCTCTGTTGACTACGAGGTCATATTGTTAATTTATTTTGGGAAAATCAAAAATATTACTAAATTGTTTGATATAGACAAGATATGAGTATACTTCGATACGGAAACACTGAGAAATATTCTGATATAGTACTATTCGATGAGAATTGGGAATGTAGGAAATGTTACATTATGAAAGGCAAATTGATTGATGAAGACAAATATTTAGTTCGTACTCAAGGACAAAGTTTAGAGTTTAGGAAAAAAACACAATGTAAACAGATAATGTTCCAAGAGTGTGAAAGTGGTACCCTTCGCAATCGCTGAGCTTATTTATTTGCATTTTAGATGGAACAGTATAAGACGACATATTTTATTCATGTTAGAACCCAAGAAGGATATTTCTAGAACTTTCTGAATTGTAACTATGATGACATTTTTATTTTATTTGATTTGTTATTGCTATGCTGATGAACGCTCATTGAATTCCAAAATATACATTATTTTTGTTAATCCAACTACTGGAATCCTAAGAAACTAAAAACCTAAATAAAACTTTGTTAAGAAATTGAAAAATAATTAACAGCTTATTTCGACATATAATTAATACTGCATCAATTTGGCCAAGTAATCTAAAATATTCATATACATATCATATTGTTACTAGGTTTGATTGTTCAATTTCATCTCCACCAATAGCTAGATTTTAATGGACTATTTAAGCCAAGAAGGGAATTATGTTGGAATCAAAATAGCTCTCGGGAGACCCAAGATAGCCAATTATCTAGGAGAGCGTCCGATCACTGACGGATTACGTAGCTACCGAATTATATTATCCATTGTTGGTTGTCATCTAACAGGTTTGGACGTGATTCTATCTTGAAGGAATGTAGGCTTTCAAAACTATCGTATTGAACGTATTAATCAAACGACGATCCAGCGTGGTAGGTTGTTGCTATTGTCTGATTAGTTATAAGCAAAGATATTTTTTTATAAAAATAGGGAAGGTGTTTCTATTCCATCTCAAAAGTGTTATGAAATTATTATTTTAATTTTATTTATTTATTAAATCTATATAAGATACCAAAACTTTGCACAGCAATAAAATTAGCAAGAAGTTACATAGGTATGTATATTATTATATTATATATGAGCATCGGTGGCGCACTGGTGTGGACTGTCGCCTTCTGATCTTAGAGGGTGCAGGTTCGAAATTATATGTACATTTATCTGACGCTCTTAAGGTGGAGGAAACCCGCGCACGCCTGCGAAGAGATTCAAAGGTTGTGAGTGAAGTCGGCCAATCCGCACTCGCGGGCTCGCGTGGACAATTAATGTTTGTGCTACCGACTTGGATGATCCTGGAACTTTAAGAGTGGTTTCTGACTTGCCAACTATTACACTAAACCAGACATCCCTATTGGTCAGCAGTAGACTAGTAAATGTAGTACAAGCAAAAGGTGTCCCAACTGTATTCTGTATGAATGTAGTCACTTACGAGCTGAAGTCAATGAGGTCTCGGTCGATCTCCGCGTACTGCACCAGGCCACGGAGCCAAGGCAGCCGGCTATCATCAGAGTCAGCAGGAAGCACTTCCAGTTACCCTCGCGACGCAAAACTCCACCGAGACTCTGCTGACGAGGTCGCTGCAAGAAAAATCATTATTTACTAGTTTGCTCAAAATCACTTGAAGCTATTAACGACCTAACTCTACCGACCCTTAGTCAACAAATTTTAGATATCCATAAAATCTTAAGTATGAGAGCTATTCGGTTGAGTCTTTGTATCTTTATTAAGTTTATTAGAACATCATATCCTGAGAACATGAACTATCTGGCATATCGGAAACCAACTCTATAAGGGTTCAAAAAACGACGAAACTTCTACAAAATGTAGGTACTGGTTTTGTACTTGGCTTGGCTCGTCTTGACGAAATCTCAGTGATAGTGTTCTGTCATGTGTCATTAGTGTCAGCTCAGCAGAAATGGAATTCTAAGAAATGTTTCAAGATAAAGGGACGCCCAACAATTCACATTGGGCCGCGGTGTGTTACGGCCCAGTCATTCCATAGCCATGCAGTGCGGGGAGGCCTGTGCCCAGCAAAGGCTGATGATGATCTTGAATAAAGGAAATATGCTAACATAAAAATCAAACCCTAGCTTCCAATTAAAAGCTATCGTTGCAATTTACTACATATATATTATAGGAATCCATAGTCTGCTGATACTAATTTGCCTCGCCTGAACGAGCTGCATATTCATGAACAAATGCATTGTTCATAAAACCCCACACATCGTCTCGGAGTCGCATAGGGATTTGAAAATTCTCGCTTCCCGTATGTCGTTACGTTGTTTTCCGGGAATTTACTAGCCGCGGTTACATACGAGGATGATATCATGTAGCAGGACATATGGTAAGACATTTTTGATTATGGCATTTAGTTGGGCAAGGAAAGTGCGTAAGTTGGCATATATATACGAAATTTAAAAAATTAAGATTTCTCGCATTAAGCCTAGCCTTTGACTCTTTGATCGCCAAAGAGGCCATAAGGCACCAGACACAATAGATTTCTTTTGTGTCTGGATTCCGGCATTCAATGGTTAATAAGGACTGCTACGCAACATTAAACGTCCGTGGTTCCACCGGCGAGGGCCATCGTCACGAGTCTCTGTAGGTTTTACCAGTAACTGGTATGCTATTCAAGTTACCGCTGTTTTTCACCAAACGTATACTAGGTAACCTAGCTTCTCTTACAACACCATAGGCCGAGGTACCACTCTAGGACACCTTCGTTTCGATGCATAAAGCTTTTTAGCTGAGAGTCACTTTCCCGGTGAATCTATGAAGATCATCTGCGATCAAAAGCTAAAAGCGCATCCTGAAAACCTGCCTATCGTGAAGTATATGCCTTAATGTGGAGATTATGGTTTATCATGGAGATTGTGGCTTATCGTGGAGGTGATAGCAAAACGCTTCTCTATCTTGGGCCCTCTTGCTTGCAGATTATTTAACAGTAACCTAAAGTAAACTACAAATACAACACAAACCTTGACTGTAACACCCAAACGCTGCACAACACTCGCATCATCGTTTGATGTTTATGTGTTTAAGTCTTGTTTATCTAAGGTTAAATTTGAAAATTGAGCGTTCAGCTATGTTTGTTTATTTGACTCCTAAATCGATTTGATCGGAACCCAGAATTTGTATTTGCTTGCGGTGATTGAATTTGTTGACCATGTTATGTGTGGTTTGAAGTTGTTTGAAATTGATAGACTAGTAGATGATTATTGTTTTTGCCAGAATGGTTAAGTATCCAGAAATTTCAAATATAGTTTTTTTTTTTGTATTTTTTGTGTATTTCAGTGTACAATAAAGAATTAAACAAATAAAAAATAAATAAATAAATAGTGACATCAGTTTTACAGAAATAACCGTATATTGATCCTTATTAATTTATTTGTTAGATAGTCAAGCTAATAGATGATTTATCTGGAAAGTTATTCACAATATAGTGGGAACCTCTACTGTTAACTTGCTAGACTTACTCACATCAAGCTCATAAACGCTTTATTCAAATAATCAAGAAAACCACTTTAAAAATAACTCTATTTTTTATCAAAAATCTTCTAGTTCTTCGGAGAATTAGTGTCTAACAATAAGAAACCGAAAAGAAAAACAAAAATGAAAGTGAAAATAGAATATGTTGCCCACATATTTCAAAGCCGAGTACCAAAACAATTTCATCACAACTGTTTCTTAATTAACCAGGTTGTTAATACGAAAGGGACGTAGCTCGAGGTCATAAAATCCAATTTCGCTTACGTCATTAATATTGTACATCTATATGAAACAATAAATTGGCTTTTGCCTATTGAAAGAAGTCGACTGATAAGATATTATTTTCGAAGTAGTATGTGGAAAATTGCTATTGCGAAGTACTCTTGGGAGGTAATTAAGGCCACTGTTCAAGGCATAGATTCTTTATTATTGAGAGAAGTTAATAAATATATTATAAGTAATCAGAACCAGGAATACACTTTATATTGGACAAGTAAATGCTTTATTAAAAAAACATTTTACTAACCTAAACCATTTGCCTAAGTTTTGGACATTCAATAATCCGCCGCTATTTAGAAACCGCACTGTAATTCCACATTTATAAAACAGATAGGTTACAAAAATTGCTTACCATCACTTTCAGGCACCTTCAGGGCTAAAATCACAATCATAATTAGCTTATTATACGTCCCCACCGAGGTGCACCAGCCTATCTGTACAGGGTGTACAGGCCTTAATCGTTCTTGCGGACTCAGTAGGTACGGATTGTCGACTTCACGCACAATCATTGAATTTCTTCGCAGGCTTGCGCAGGTTATCTCACGATGTTTTCCTTCACCGTGATAGCGTCGGATAAACATGCATAAGGTTTTGAAAATTCGAAAAGACATTTGTACGTGGCGGGAGCAGTCCACACCAATGAGGCACCGACGCTCAAACAACACTATATTTTAATATAAATGCCCGTATGGGCCAAAGTAAAGCTTGTTATACTTATAGGGTAAAAATCAAAACAATTTCCATTATATGCATAAGTTTACATCAATTTTGATTGTTTACAAAATCTAGACGCCCAGTATTTAACGTATTAAGTCAAGTTCAAACAATTAAACTGGCTAGCAGCACACGGTGTAATATTACATAAATTATTTGCGGCCACTTTTGAAACCTTCATAAACTATGTACTAGGTATTTCACATAACCGTGTCATAAACCCATCTTAAACAGTTATTTAGATTTTAACGTCCAGAAATCGTCATTTTTATCAGTGACTGTAATTTAATCAAAATTGTCACCCAGTTCTAGATGAGTCTTAGGAAATTCTAGACCACTTACTTGTCAATTCAGTGTCAGACCTAAGGCTACAATATATTATTCTTAGTTATAAGAAGAAATTATATTGTAGGTTCTTCACTAATTTTTCGTTGAAGTTAATAACTTATACCAAACATATAATATAATATTGATCTTGGCTTTCTCATTTCACATTTATGTATTTGATAGGATATATTGACATAAGATACCACAAGTCATTAATATACATTTTTATAGGTATCAATACATAATTGACGGGCCTTTGATCAATTTGATCCAAAAATTAAAAACATTAATTTTAATAAGCAATATTATTAAATAAGGAAGAAGGGAATTTCAAAGCAAAGCAATTTTTAATTAACAACCTATCATAAATTTATAATTAATAAGAGTCATAGTGTTTCAGCCGAATTCTAAATATTCGGCAACGCTGTCGCCCGACCACCAAACCCCGAAAAAAATAAGCCGCAAGCCGAATAGAAGCCAATTATTCATAACATAGCTCCCTTATTTTTTATTAATAAATTCATGATTTCCAGTTCGAATGCTTCTAGGTTCATCAAAGATGTAGGTTATAGGGAATATACCTAATGGTAGAGTATGTGATAAACACATCATCATCATCAGCTCATTAAACGTCCCCACCGAGGGGCACGAGCCTACCCGTATAGGGTGATTAGGCCTTTGTCGTCCACGCGGGCCTAGTGCGGATTGGACGACTTCATACACAACCTTCGAATTTCTTCGCAGGCGTGCATGAAGGTTTCCTCGCGATGGTTTGCTTCACCGTAAGAGCGTCGGATAACGTAAATATCTTTTCGAAAATTCGAAAACACATTGGTACGTGTCGGGATTTGAACCTCAGCGCTCCTGGTAGGAAGGCGACAGTCCACACCATTGAGTCCCGACGCTCTTTGAGTCAACACATTGAGTGTCATTAAAACACTAATATTTGTAAGATGTGTATTTTCAGCGTCCTGGTAATATATACCTATATGCTGACGTATCATAATAGTCATTCTGTTCTAATAATGTCGGTAGCCCCCCAGATTATTATGTCCTACTCCTGGATTCGGACCATCATGGTAAGGTGGACATTAGATACCGTATCGTATCCATCACGCGACCTCAAGCAAATTGTTAGGTTCTACCGAATTCAAACATAAGATAGAAGTCGAGACTTTACGGTACGGAATTCAAAGTACGGAGGAAAACAATGTTTGTCGCGCACCTGTAACGTCGAATACCCATTGACACGACAATTTGGATTCTTCTTCTTTCTAGTTTGGTGGCTATAAGCGTGTTTAATATCAATTCATCTTGAAAGGCTTTGTTCTCACTCGTGATAAGTAGGGAAATATCCCTCATCGAGGTTTACTTAAATCAGTTTTTATTTGGTTGTTTATAATATTCATGTTATGCGATTATTTAGATATTTTTGTAGATAATTTAAATGTTTTATTTAATCATCCGAATGTGACTTATCAAGATATAATAGAAAATCTGTTGTATTCTGAAGATGCCTAAATAGACTATAGTTATGTTGATAAAGTATCTTTTGAAGCAAACGTATATGTACGAGTATATGGACGGAAAGGAATATTTACCCTCTTGGGAACGGTCTACGAAACCAATTGTGGAGTTTCCTCTTTATTTACATTGACCTAATAACTTGGGCCTTCCCCTCGGGATCTGAATAAATATTTTGTGCCGTAGATGACATATTGTGTTTACGCGGGACCGTAACATGTTTTTTATATATAAGCATTAAGTTTAATACCTTCTTCCCGGACTTTGCTTAGAAGTTTTTACTCGTTTCACAAATTTTGAGGGTGTAAAATATATCAAGGTGAGGTGAGCTTATGGCACAAGCTTAATAAACGTATTTTATGTATTACACCTAAATTATTAGGATAAGATAACGCATGTTCAGACAAATAAATTATCTTTACCTTTATAAATGTGACCTAATTCTTACAACCCATTAACTGGAAAAAGAATAGTACAAATTCATCATTTTATGTTTATGAATTTACAAAGTATGTAATTCTAATTGCCTTTATTTTGTCAACATATTTATATCTGTAGAAAAGACGTGGTTTTAAAGCTAAATCACGTTTTAAAATAATAGTTCACGTAATGAAGATTTTCGTCAAACTAATTGCAAGTTTATGTTACAGAAGTAAACAATCTGATGTGTTGACACCAATTCCCTTATCAAAGTACGAATTTGTAGGTCGAAAGATCCACGATTGAAAGGGTACATCAGTTTTTCTAAATTTGTCTATAATCCAAAATTTTACCTAGACGCAAATTGCTAAGTTAAACTAGCCACGAATTGAAAGCGCTTTTTCTACAAAAAAATATTACATGAATTTTTTTTATTATCAAGAGACGCAATAACATTGTGCAAAACTTTCATGTCAAACTTTTTTAACTTTTGCAGAACTAATCTGGAATATTAAACCATGTTGCCTTGCTCCTGGGGAATTAGCATTTTATTTTTTTACAAAGTTCGTGACTTACCACAATTTCGTCTCATAAGTACTTCAGTGATATAGATAGTCATATACCTCTTCAATTTCTTGTGTTTTTTTTAACTAACTACTGCTGTTGGCGGCAGATGGCTTTTACAGATCCATCGGGCAGCAGATGCGAGCGCAGACGGCTCTTAGCCTAAAAATTTACATAACGAGCCTAGGGGCGGCCCAGAGTGGACGTTTAAATAACAAGAGCGTAAAGCTTATACTTGTAAGTGACAAGTTGTTCATTCTCTTCATCTTATCGTAGTCCTTTGTTGGACTTAGGACTTCACTCAATAGTTATTTTTCTTTGTGATACTTCCCACGTGATTTTAACCTATGACGCTTGGCTCATAAAATTTGACCATATAGCGACAAAACGTCTAGAACTTTACTTTTCTCATACATCAACTTTGTCTTTATTGTTTGTGTATTTCTAACAAGAAATATCATGGCAAATTGATTGATTTGTTTAAGACTTGAACGTCTAAAACGTAATCAATAATACACTACGATTAAAAAAGCAGAAGCAACACTTCTTTAGAAAACCTCCATTGCTTATTCTCAGTCATCCAATATTGATTAAATAAGAAAATATTTAAGACGTTACAACTAATATTCTATTCTGAGGGCAAAGCTAAGAAACCTTGTTACATTCACCGTAATATTTCATTACGGAGATCCTTTTGGATATGTTCAGAAATATTGCTTTGTACAAAACATAAAGGTTTCAGAAGTTGCTAGCCATCTGCTGGCATAGAATGGATAAGATTTACGGTTGAGGAAAACTGGTCTAATATAATCATTGGCCATTAGGATGGATATTAAAAGAAAAAAAAGTTATTTATTACAATATACTCGTATTCCCTATAATTTGAATTTTGGTTTGAGAACTTTATTGAAATGTTCAATAAAAAAGACAAGCAAAATATGTCATGTTCCTTACTTTTTGCTGTTATAGTGGTCTGAGCGTTGAATTAAGATCGATTCCTTATCTGAAAATTGTGTATTTGAATCCTTTGGCCCCTCCAAATCCCTCAATTTGCATTGCATTCTGAAAATGATGATTCATCAAGACACATCAAGCTCCAACTTTCAAACGACCGTAATTTCAATAAACAATACACATACATAATTCATTTGGGGTTATTAGTGTATGACAAAAATGTCTAGATACATGTTATTTTTTTAACAATTTATGACATTCAGTTATGCTATGTTCTATTTTGTGTTTTTTACCTACAAATTATATTTCTTAGGTTTTGTATAACCGCTCTAATAAGCTACAAACAAAACTGAATTTGAACAATTTCCCTCCGGTAGTTAATCCAGAGTCCATCGACTAAGTGGTCGTATTGATCCTTCATTACCGCACGGAACAATCGGCCTGATTACCGGGCCTTAACGATTGGCTTTACATCTCGTGGATTAAAGACGGTTGCCCTTCGACTAACTAGTTGCTGAAGCAAAACGAAGACACATCACCATTGACTTGATTTTCAATCTTGCTCAATGTCTCCTGGGATTGAAGGAACTAGTTACAGTACTCGTAGTAGGTAGTATTTGTTTAAAAATATTTTTATTTTACGTTTTTGAGTGATTCGTCTTAAAAATATTGACTGTAATAAATATACTATAAAGAAGTACTAAATGCTTTGAGTCACCTACAATTTTTGAAATTTCCTCTTGTTTTCTTATCTGCCTGCATCAAACCTTAACTTCCTTATCTCTCTTTGCGACGATCATATCCCTAAACATAAAATAAAATGAAATGGGTACGATTAAAAAAACTTTTCAGTTTCAGTTGAATGTATGGGGAACCCTAAAATATAAAAATATTTTTTTAAATTTCTTGTCAAAACCTTATAGCGGTTCACAGAATTCATATACTTACAAAGTTTGAATAGTGTAGTGCTTATAGTTTCGGAGAAAAAAGAGTGTCACATACGGACAGACAGACAGACTTCACGAATCTGTAAGGGTTCCGTTTTTCGCCATTTGGCAATGGAACCCTAAAAACAAACATGAATATGGTCGAATTGAGTAACCTCCTCCTATTTAAAGACAGTTAAGAGATTATACAATCAAAACATTTTTTTTCCTTAATTCAAACTTTTCACTGAAAATGTCCTGCTAGGCGTTTAGACAGTTGGAAATAATAATAGTGAATATCGCTTTAGGTTCATAATTTATGGAGATTATAAAATATAAGTTAGTCATATTACTTTTAGTGAGATTATGACAACTTGTCCAACCATACCAACTATAGAGCTGATGTGCTTTGTATTTTGATACATTGAAATTTGAGGCAATGTTTGTTAAAAATATCCGTCAAGGAATTTTCGAGAACATTTTGATAGATGCGTATTGTTGGTATTGTTGTGAGCCTACAAGAGTTTTAAGAGATTGTAGCAATTAGGTAAATTAATTTGAATAGTAATCTGCACAGTGGAAGGAAATCCTTAGTAATCCGAGGAACGTTACTAATCTAAAATACAAATTATTTATCTGAAGAAGAAAGAAATCAAAACCTCCTCTTGTGTTGAAACGACAACTATGTAGTGATTTGTTATCTCTGACACTTTTAGCCCAAAACATATACCTACCATAAGATAAGCATTTTGTAATACAACATTTTTGAGATCAGCTTTAAAGGTCATCTATCAGGAAACGACGCCAACAATGGTCGTAAATATGTGAAAACCATTCTTAACTCTTAGAAATAAAGGACGAGTTTGAGTACCCTCAACTAGAACAGCATTCGTTAAAAGTCATAAGCTTCAATTTTAATTAAAGGTTCGTAAACAGAAATGGCGGCTCCACTATGACATTTTAATGAAACTCAAAAGTACGAGCACTTTTGGCTGACATCGTTGAGGTAGATTTTATAGAGCGCACATCGCTAGGTACAACTTTTAATAAGTAGGATATTTCAGTTTCAAACACGGAATTAAGGGCAAAAGAGCCGTTTTTTAAATCAGAACGCAAAGTCATCGCATTATTTATTATTGTGGTGTGGTGAAGTTGTTTTGATAGAACGGAATAGCAATTCCTAAGGATATTTTTAATATCGTGTATTTAAAGTGTTTTATGAAACATGCTGAAATGTGATTGAGGTTTTGGCACTTAACGAAAAGTATTGGACCAATATGATAAGAAATGGCTCAACGATCAATAATTTAGTGGGGCTGCTGCTTTTATGGACACTGAATCTCGACTACTGGCTTTGGTGCTAGATGATGCTGTGTAATTGTCTGATAATAATAATTTGATTCATGATCGTCAGCTCATTAAACGTCCCCATCGAGGGGCACGAGCCTACCCGTATAGGGTGATAGGGGGTATAGGGTGCCTGATAATAATAATTTAATTATATATTACAGTATTATTAAATTTCGTACCTTTCAACCTTCGTAGTTCACTGCTGGACACAGGTCTACTCCGTTTTGCATCAGATATCCTGCTAAAGGACCAAAGCGGAGGACGCTTTTATTATTATACTAGGTGGCAGACCCGATACTGAGTCGTCTAGGTAGGCAACACCGCAGTGCCAGATGTCGTCAGATGTGATTTGATATTACCGGGTTTAAGAGACTTCACGTCTATCGTCTCGGATGTCGGCCGCAAGGCAGTGTTAGGGCAAGCTATATTTAGTGTTCAATTCGTAACTTGCCTAATGCCGCCCAGCCCAACTTAAACCTCCCGACTTGCTTTTGTTTCGAAATTATACCTCCCGGCCAAGTTTGATAGTTTGGTGGACAACGTATTCGTTTAATTAGACGACATTATTCAGTCATATATTAATATTTCACTTTCATAGAAATTAAAGTACATAGTATAGAACCTACTTTTTAAAATATTATTAAAAAGTAGGTAAAGGCGACGCAATATCTTCAAACGTTTTATTTCTTTCAGTTTTCCGACCTTTATATGCGAAATCGTTTGAAGTTGTAGTAGATACCTATTTAAGAAGCTGCAAAAAGAGTCATTAGACTAATAAAGCGCCGGCGGGGTTAATTAAAGGCTAACCCTTGTGGAGAAGTGGTTACGAGAAAGAAAGTGGTTCATTTACCTCTGACTAGTCTCCGGAGGCACTTTTCATTGTAGGTAGAAAAATGAGCATTCTACTTTATCATACTTAGGAGTTGTTTTAGCCCGGCGTAAAAATGACGTCATGTTATAACTTTCACATACATGTCTGTATGCCTGTGTTTGTAGGCATGTCTGTAGATTGAGATTTCCGTGAACGGATGAATAGTTAATCATTTTAATTTTTTTTTATTTGAAAGGTGATTAGTCAGGAGTGTTCGCATCTATGTTTGATGGAAATCTGTCCAAGTTGGGCGATATTAAAACCACTGGTATTTGTTTATTGCCGTAATTAACATGCCACCAAAAACATTCTATAAAAAATTCGCCAAGTCTGGATGGAGCTGCTTGTTTATCTCTTAAAAATAAAGAAATCTAGACAAGGTCATGCCATTTCTAAGGTTCCTTACTGAAATTACTTTATTATTATAGTTAATATTGTATCACTTGCAGTGGCCCTCGATTCTATTCCTAACGAAAACAAAATTTGTAATATTTTTATGAAGTACAAAATCTATTCTTGACGGATATCAAAACATTAAGTACAGTTTTTAAAAAAACTTTTGGTACAGTTTACAGAATACATATATATACTTACTAAGTTTCAACATTATATAATTCTTATAGTATCGGAGAAAAAAATAGTGAGGCATACGAGTGAACAGACAGACAAGACAATGTTTAAGGGTTCGTTTTTTCCATTTAGCTACGGAACCCTAAAAAGGGGGGTGAACCAATGTTTTATCTTTCTTTGGCCGAGGTCATTTAAAATTTTGCTTTTTATTTATGCTAAAGTCGGTATATGAGTAAATGATAAGCATCAATTTGCGTTACCTTAATTTTAAAAAACACTCATTTTTATTCACGCCAGGCCTTATCGCCACGAACAATTGCGATATTATGTTTTCTTGATTAGGTCAGAGCACACACAGCACGATGTTGTATGAATTCACAAAGCAACATATTTTGTAGTTTCTTGCTTTCATAGGTACACTAAGCATTGGTACCGTCTTACACTTACCATCAGGTGACTCGTACCCATAAAGTGAAAAGAAGTAATGAAAATGAAAACTTTACAATACGATTACATTTTTATCTTTAAATAAAAAAATCTGGTATGTGGAAATAAATTACTTATAACTTTTTAAAAATAAAATTACTGTCTCTAATACTACTCACTTTATTATTATGTTAGCTTCAGCGTTATCAAAAAGTGAGCAATCTTACCAAAAATAGTTTTATTAACTCTAAAGTATAGTGCATGCAATGTTTATTTCTGAGAACACTGAACCCTACAACGAGATTTTCTGCGTTAGAATAAAGAACTTTCACGTTTTATTATGATATTTCTGGTATGAAGAAATAAGTGAAAATATTTGTTTGTTATTTCTCAAAGATAATGTTGTTCTAGGTTTTACTTTAGTGCTTTAGATTACAATTTCTATCTTTATTTTGCTGTACAGAAAACAAGTCTTTGGTTTTCTACATATTTTTACTATTATTTTTTCAGTCTAACAATGTCCACTGCTGGACTATAAATTTTTGGATAAATTTCTATATGGGGGCATCGATAGGTTGATTGCGGGTTAATCTAGTGAATAATAGCTTAGTAAAAATACATTAAAATTTCGTGTCATCATGATGTATGTTCGCGATAACCAATAATTCAGATAAAACTACCCTAGTTTTCAAGCTAGACCACAGATATTTACAAACTTTATAACAATGGTCAAGTTATTTCAGAATTTATCCCGACAATAACAATGGTCAAGTTATTTCAAAATTTATCCCGATCATACATAACATATACACGAAATTTTAATTCAGATAAAATATTTTATAGTTTTTGTGGCAATTCCTTTCTTAAACAATTTTAAAAATATATAACAAAAAAGGAGTTACAATTTCAATCAGATCAACCCATAATTACCTAGGTACTGCAGGATGGTACTTTGAATAGATCCTTAAAGCTTCGTAAAGAATCCTACATATACACTCACTGGGTTGACACTTGAACAAAAGGATGCGTTACAAAAATACGAGTGCACTCGACGTCCGAATGTAATTTGTCGAGAACTTTCTCCCGGTGCTCGTTAACCGAGATTCATGGCTGTCCCTTCATCCTCCCTTCATTTTACCGCATAATTTTTGAGGGCATGCCCTTTTATTGTAGGCTGTTTGCGACATTTCCTTTATATCGCACGCGTTTTGCATATCTTGAATGGCGAGCTCGCGCATGTTTGTGAATCTTTACAAATGAAGCAAGCAAGTTCTTCGGGGTATTTTTCAGTTTTTATTGAGTTGATACTTCAAGGAAAAATAAATCATACATTTGAAGGAGTTTTTTATATTTATTTATTTATTGAATACATTGCCTTACAAACTAACAGAATTGACCAAACGTTTATAAGCACAGTTATATTACAGAATAATTAGAATGCAAATAAATATATTGTTAGTAAAACGACATGCCCCTAAAGCTAAATTAAGCGTATTATGTAATATAATTAATTTAGATTAACTTTTATACTCATATTAATCTTAAAATTTCAAATGTACGGGTATCTATTTAAAGTGGCCTTAGTATTTAATGTATTACGCAATAGTAAAAGATAAACTTGAACCTAGTCAGTATTCCGTTCCATGATTTGTTAGGAGTTATGTCCGTAGAACCAAAAAAATCGAGCAACCCCGCTCTAGGTGGAGCTATTCTTGATGAAAATGAATGATGATTGCAAGTTGCAGTCAACATTTAAAACGAAAACAGTATTTTTCTGGATCAAATTTTTATTCGTGCTATCGCGTCATTCAAATGCTTGAAAGTCCTTCAAAGTTGCTTTTGTTTAACGATAGACATTATTTTATTGGTTCAATGGTAGGTATTAGTATGAACGTCGAAAGTTACCAGTTTAAGAGGGCATAATCCGTTTGACGCGACTGCAAATTGTGTATGTGTGTGTGCAATTGTGCCTTGCGGTTGGCCGGTTGCATCGAAAACCTAGGTATCTTAAATAAATTTACTTTCGTGGTCATAATCAATTTAAGGTATGGAATTTAGTAATTACGTTGTGTATGGGTGTTTTAAGAAAATTTCAACAATTATAATAAACTCTAACTTTTGCTAGCAGCTTCGCTCACGTTGTTATTCTTAACGCTTAGAAGTACAATATTATTAATTAGGTATAGCTTTGCAGCTTTTTTTATGATACGAAGTGAACAAGACTGTCAGGACGCTCACCTGATGGTAAGTGATAAGCCTGTCCATAACAGAGCGGTCTTGAAGGAGACCAACAACTGATAAACAGTTATTATTCTCCATCAATGCTGCACTGCGCCCGGCACCCGAGGCACCAGGTGTTAGGTCTCTTATACCCGGTAATTTTACTAGCTACAGTGCCCTTATCCAGAAACACAAAAGTGCATAGCACTCTTATTTGATAGGACGATCTCTGGCAATGCGGTGGTACCTACCTAGACGACTCAGTATCAAGTCTCCCAACTACCACCAAGCATTACTTTGTTTTAGCGTTTGTAAAAATTTGGGCCTCCAAAACTTCTTTTTGCACAATATTCTTAACTAATCAGTCATAAGTGCTGAAGCTTTCAATTTATTGGGTGAACTTACTATTGAGTAAGTAACATAGAACTGTCCATGAGAGAATTTGAGGGATTTTCTGTGGGTTAAAACACGAATGCTTAACAGCGTCGCTAAAAAAAGTTTGGTTTCAAACATAAGAAACACTAAAACTCAATTTGTTTAAAAAAATACTTATACTTTTTTGCTTTGTGCTTCAAAGTATGGACACAACGGCGCGCAGCTCCGCAAACGGACTCTGCTGAGCGACTAAAGTTTGGGAGCGGTTGCGCCGTGAATAATCTTAGTCCGCGCGCCCATAGTAAAAATGTATTGAGCAAAATAGGCGTAAATTCAAAAAATCGTAAAAAATAAATGGAAAGATAAATCAATTCTGTTAAACACCGACAAGCCTTTTTTACGTTTTTGTCATAGTTTAGAGCTAAATATTTCAGAAATTACTAATAGTTTTTAAAAAACCAAGCCGTGTAGCTGTAAAGGCTTTCATGCTCATAATATTGATGTATATTTCAATTACATTATATTAGTATTTTTCGTTCTATCGTTAAAACAGTAACAGCCTTTTTGGGGATTTTTGGATTATGCGCTCTTAACAAAATACGACAGCTTAAAAGCAGATTCAAAATATATTTTTCAATACTTACAAATCTAAATATTTAGAAAAATATTTTTGAATCTGTGTGTTTTTCATTGTGAGTATATTGTATTAAGCACCTTTACAGAAGAATAATATGCATCACGCCGTCAAAGCGAGATAATGACAAAACCATTCCAAGAACGTGAAAGGCTCTAAAGCCAGCAGTCTGTTGCGGGTTGATAAAATATGTTAAAGTAGGTACCTACCTACTAATAATGGTACCATAATATTAATTGCACTAAAACATATGTTCTACATCCTCACCTCCAAACAAAACAGTTTCAAATATGTCCCAATCAATTTCTGTATCTCGGTACGGAAATCGGCTGTTGAGAGCGGCTAGTGTCGAGAGCCTTCCGTTTCAGCGCTTATTGCACTCTGCAACTTTCGGGTATTGGAAAACGGTTGCTGCCGAACTTTGGCTCTGACCAAGGATTAAATGTCAAATTTAATGGACCAGCTCACCGGAACTTGTGCAAAAGCTATTATTGAACACTATCGGTGGAGAGGTACAGCCGCTTTGTTTTATTTACTAAATCGAAGTTTGTGAGCTACTGAACTTGTTAGTGTTGCATAGGAAAGTAAAAAATAACTTTGTCAAGAAAAAAATTGTCTCATTTATGTGAACCCTCGATTACTTTGTGGGTAGTCCGCAAGATTTTCAAGGCTTTGGGTAGGGGACCAAAAACAATTATTTTGTATCCCTCCATGTCTCCGGCCGCACGTGTAGCAGTCGATTCTGGTTAATATCTTAGGATAGTAAGCGTTTTCAACCATCAGAACAACGGTCCAATATCTCTATGGCTAACCTATTTCTTGATTTGAAGATACTACTTAACTACTTAGAAATATACTTTAAGTACTAGAGTTTAAGAGATGCAACTTGCGAGCATGGTAAGTTAGGATATTACCAAAGCTAGGTCAGAACTATATCTCAAATACCTGAATTGACTAAGACAATGTAATACATGCTCTTAGTATATTAACTTTATTACTAGGTTCGAAAAAAAAAGAAAAATTTTACATACAAAACGCTGTGCAAATTACAAAAACAAAGGCCGTTACAAAGCCAGCGTAAACAATATGAAATGAAATAAGCCAAAAGCCACGTCTTCGGTTCATGTCAAGTAAACAACAGGTCTACGACGGCGTTTAATTACCTACAAAGCACGTCTCGCTCACCTGTGCCTCTGAATACAAATTTTGAGTACACAAACCGCCAAGTAATCGTATCACGAGACATTTTGGCCCAATTTAATGTTTTGCTCTTAACATGATAGGTCATGCATATTTGGAGCACGTTTTATAGGTAATAAAGTCACGGCTCCGTGTAACGATATTAGCTCTTTGTTATAATTTATTTCAGGTATCTAGAACTATATGTGTGTTATTGAATAGGTCCATACATGACTTGAGGCAGTATAAGAGATTCCTATCTTTAATTTTTCTGCTTCTTCGATCATTTGCATTGAAATTTAAGATTAAGATACAGATTCCTCTGTTATCATCATCATGACATGTAGCTTAAACATATTCTTTTTTTATTTTAAAGTTTAGTTTGCCTATTAATTTTATTATTTTATTTTATTTATTGGGAATAACAAACACAACTACCTATCATCCAGTATTTAAAGTTTTTTAAATGTTTATAAGCATTATTATAATTTGTATTGCAACAAACCCTTATAACAAACCCATATATGTACTTTTAAAAAATACCATCTACTTATATACTTACCTAACGAGTAATAAAATAGGATCATAAACTGTGTGTAAAAATTTAATGGGGTGATAGGAACACAAAAAATCAGAAAAGACAAGTCAGGGTTGCCTACGAGGGTTCTGCATAATAAGTGCCTGAATCCAGCCACCGGCTTGTATTAAATTTTGCTTAAGTTTGATGGAGGGAAATCTGCACGTATGTATCTTTTTTAACCCTTAATAAATATTTATGATGATGGTTTATCTGCCAAATTTCAGAGTACAAGGCGTCAAAAAGTGTTTAATACAAAAGTTTTCACTTGAAACTTCGTTTTATAACATCAAAAGGCCACAGATTTTCGTGGATTTGATTTTAATTTCAGATAAGTACACGTTAGAACGTGTTTTCGAGAACGTTGAATAGACCGGGAAAGCAAACAAATCACGAATATAAAGTCGTTTAAATTTTTACGAATAAAAATATCTATTTAAAATACGCCTCGAGACATTCACACCGAGGTGAACCTTGAACCGGTAGTTTTATATTTTGAAGTTTTTTCTCGGAAGGACTTTTTGCTGATGGCTGTTGGCTTAACCGGCCAACTGCTTATTTTTTAGAGCATCAAGCTATATTGAACATTCGTATGTATATCGGTGTTCTGATTTCAATATCTGTACGCATTCATGAGATAACGAATCATTATTTTTTCACTTAAAGATACGCAACCCTTAAAACATTATCCAACTCATAGCATAAAAGGTGGACTACAAAAATGACGTAACATTGTAATAAAAGTTATAGGAACTCACGTAAGGTTAGGTGAGTTATATAGATTTACAAGATTTTCCAAATGGCCTGGTCTATTCAACTTGCCTTTAGCAAGTCGAACAGTTGTATTGTAAGAAAGAAAATCATTGTATTAATATATAATCGATGTAATTTTGTAAACTATATTTAAAATGGGATGATTAAGATTTTTCTTCAAACAACAGTGTTTGAAGGAAAATCTTAGTCTATAACACAAATTCAATAAACAAAGACCTTAAAACTTATATTACTCGTAGCACCGTTTATCTATACTAATATATAAAGCTGAAGAGTTTGTTTGTTGTTTGAACGCGCTAATCTCAGGAACTACTGGTTCGATTTGAATAATTCTTTCAGTGTTAGATAGCTTATTTATCGAGGAAGGCTATAGGCTATATATCATCACGCTACGAGTAATAGAAGCGGAGCAGTAATGAAAAATGTTTCAAAATCGGGGGTATTTTTTCATACTTGGAGCTTCCGCTGCGTACGCTGCGTAAACGGTTAAAGTTACACAAAAGTCATGTATGAGAGTATTGTTCTCCTTTTAAAGGTCTACAAAAAACTCCGCGACAGCATATGTCTATCTTTTAAGGTTAGCTCACTATAACATATTTTTTGCTAATAAAAAATTCTGAAATTGACCCCGAAACCTTTAAAGTTGGAGGGAGGGGAAATCCTATGTATAGTGATAAATGAAAGTACCGTGTAATCCCGAAAATAATGCGAGCGAAGCCGCGGGCAAAAGCTAGTCGTTACATAAACTATGAAAATAAATCCTGTCATGCTGAGTTGCGTGCAAAGGCGTCATTAAAATTGCTTTTAAACAAGGAGGCTCCATTAACACTCTTACTAGCAATAACGCTTCAGTGGCGTGATTGTAAATATAAAATATAATGCTTTCATGATATTGAAACTTTGTTATGGACTTTAAAAGATTAAAATGTATACTAGACACAATAGGAACTTGTTTAAGACAACAATGCTATTCCTATTTTATATTTGCAAGTACATGTACTATTTGCAGTTTTAATTTGACTTATATATAATGGAGTATGCACAGGTTTTCTTCAAACTTCAACTATTGCACTGTTGGACTTTCTGGTCAACCCTTCAGCCTCTGACATAGTTTAATCAAGCGATTGATTGGTTAATCGTTAAGGCTCCTGGCCTTCAAAAACACGCAACAAAATCCGATGGAAAAAGCCCTGTGTCAGGAAGGTATTGTGGGGAAACCATGCTACGGCAAGAATGGTCGACTCGATCGGATCACGACCACGACCTGTGTGTTTCGCCGTGTGAGTGCGGTTACCGAAGGCCCAAAATACCATTCTTTCTTCTCCCATTTCAAATTTAACGTGACTTGTTCAAATAGAGTAAAGATTACATTATTTTGTAATTTTTAAGTGCGTACTAAAAGAGTGTTCCTTAGTTTATTAACTATTCTTTTTACTCTATAAGATACACTCTAGCTAACATATCGCACTTACAATGTGTAGGTATAAATGTGTATAATTATTTGACTTTATGGATTTAATCATTCTTATTGTTTAATTATAAAATAAAACCAAACCATGCGCAAGCCGCCACCAATAGGAGTAATTAAGGGAACAAAATAATTAGCGAAATTACGTTAATTGGATCGTAAAACTGTTAACAATTCCGTAAACGATTTTCAAGCTTGTTAATTGAAATTCGAATTAATTGGCATTACTTGTAGATATAAAAAGGATTTGGATGGAATAGGCCCTAGCGTAAATCTTGCCGACAAGCGAACGAGGTTTTGGCGATTTGGCAATATGACTGGACCAGTGGTTTACAGTACAAAGCCGCCCAATATAAAATCATTGGGGGAAATTCTTGTGTGTCCTCCTTTTAGTCATAAAAAAAAGCGAAAATTAATTATAGCCACCACTGTCTACTGGTCTGAAAATTAATACTACAAGTTTCCTAGTCTGTGTTTATGAATCATCGACCGACTTATAACTTCCTGCTGAAGGGCATTCCCACTCATCATGTATTTGGGAAGTGTGGGCCTATTGCGTTTTTTATTTTCTGTAATATAAATAAACGAGCGTGCGTTTCATAAACCATAAAATTGTTTGAATAACCAGCTGTCAACTGATAACATAAATACTCCTTACGAGTCTGTACGGAGTTTTTTGAAATTGTCAGTAGCCAGTACAAAAGTGTAATTTATTTTCATTCGCAACGAAAAATGTGCTAAGAGCAACTTTGCCACGTGGGAAAAATGTTAGAATTAGATGTGCCTTTATTTCACGAGCTGTCAGGAGCACGCGAGTTTTACCAACTTAAGGCTCTTTGTTGTTAATATTCATTTTCGCAGCTTTTTTGCCGTGTGGAGTTGAAAATCGTGTGCTTTGTGGGAGACAGAATGTTGGCTAACAACAATTTATTTCAATTTAAAGTTGGTATTATCTATATAGTATCAATGTTGCACTGGCTTTCTTCTAGGAACTTGTATGTAAGAGAAATATCTATCCAGTTTCCAACCGGTATATTATTATTAAGAACGGAATCAATCGTCGTCAATGTAGTAAGTGTATGTCTTGTGAACTGTCCTAAATAAATAAATGGATGTTGAATTCTGATCAGGATAATAATTTCCGGTACTAATCAAGCTCTATACGATAACAACCACTACTTGATAGTTTGGTAATAATTTACTGACAGAAGACGTAATATAACACACTACTAACTTGTTCCTCAGCTGCCACTTTACGTCATGAGAATAGATGGGATGAGGACAATGTGTTTAAAATATCGTAACCACATGGCGTACATAATATTAGCAACGAAGAAATCAAGTGTACGAATTCTCACTGATTTGGAAAACATGCGCCGAATCAAATCCGTATCTGTTATCCCGATACGTCACAAAAGTGATCGAAAAGATAAAGCAAAAAATGTTTAGGAGGGTGCGCGAAATGTATGGCTTATCTCGAAGCGATGCAAATCCTTCGAGACAGCTCGTCTTTAGGGTTCCCAACCAATCGAATCTATTTTAAAATAGGAATATTTTATTCTCACTGGATATTACTATTATCTCTTTCTTTGAGGCCATTTGGGCTATAAAACTGGTAGGTTTGGTGACAAAACCACAATCTATTAGTTCTTTTTTTGTGACTCATTCCCTTAATAGTGTTCAAGTTGGGCACTTTTAGGGAATTTCAGGTTTTCCCAAATTTAGTAATTTGACATCAATTAAGCATATTATGTGATACTTGCCTGAATAAATGGACACAAAATTGTAAAGGAGGTGTAATAAAACTATATGTCACTAAAAATGCCGTGAGCTTCAAACTGGATGAGGAAAGCGGAACACACCAAGAAGATATGTACAAACTGAAGAAAATAATGAATACACAGCTGATGACTGTGATGGCTTAAAGCAAAGATGCATCAGGCTTGAAGTAAAAAGACCCCTCCGAGGCATCAGCGCATAGAACGTTAGATGTGATATAGAATGATCTACATTATAAATTTGCCTAAGGCGTCAAAAATTTATATGGTCACCATTCTATGCCAAGCATTGCGATCGTATCGAACGTCCCCAAAAGAAGTTCTTGAAAGTTCTTTCCTTTCGGCAAGGTCTCCATCGTCGACTGGACTCATATAAGAAACGACTAAGCAAATTTCGCATGAATTCGCTTGAGTCACGTCGTAAACGTTCTGATTTCATTTATTTATACAAAATTATACACTCCTTGATTGACTCCCCGTCCTTGCTTTCGTCCATCAATCTCAACACCTTTTACAGATCCCGATGCCCTAAATTGTTTGCACTCCAAGTCTACAGGAACAACACCTCCTTCTACAATCCCATAGTACGTATGTGTCGCCTTTACAATGAACTGGTCCGTGATCATCCTGTTGTTGACATTTTTATTGGAAGGCCGAATGTATTCAGACATAGCTTATTGTCAATCTTAAATTAACTTTTTTATTTTTGTGTAAAAATTTTACCTATCTTTATCAAATTGTTGTTTGCCTAGTTAGGACGCAATGTTCCTAGGTTATAGTTTAGCCCCTAAATTTGGCTATGTAATTTGGCTTTTTTGTTGACTGTAACCTGTTTTTGTGTCTTATTAAAATAAATTAAAAAAAAATACTTCTTGTTTATGTTAGCAGCCCTACTTGCGACGTTGTTTTCTTTTGAATGTCTTTTGCCTCATGCCAATATGCTATAGCAACAATGAGGGGTTGAATAAGTAAAATATTATGCTGGGTTTCCCCACATCGTATTCTAAAACAAAACCTAAAAGATGCGCGTTGCTAAAACAACATCATTGGTATCTATCTATAAAGGTGTGCTGTTACATATCTATGGCAGTGTGTAAAGTAAGTAATCGTTGTCGTATTTTTTTTTTTTTATGTTATAAGTGTACAGGACGGTCTGGTCGCTCACCTGATGGTAAGTGATACGCCAGACCATGACAGAGCGGCATTAAAGGAGACCAACAACGGATAGACAGTTATCCTCCATCAATGCCGCACTGCGCTCGTCACCCGAGACAACAGATGTTAGGTATCTTATACCCAGTAATTTTACTAGCTACAGTGCCCTCATCCCGAAACACAAAAGTGCATAACACTCCTGTTTCACGGGATGATATCTGGCACTGCGGTGGTACCTACCTAGACGACTCAGTATCGAGTCTACCACCTAGTGAAATTTGAATTGAATCGTATTTGAATAACATATTATTACATACGAGGGTAGTCTATCACGATACATTTATAAAAAATATGAAGGTACGTTTTCATGAAAAAGTATTTAAGTAACTACTTAATTAACTTATTTTTGTTAGTGTGAGGATTCCATATCGTAGCGGGCTAGGTGAAAGATATCTCAAAATTGAGCAAATATCGTAAATCGAAACTCGTAACGAAATTTATTAAGTAGAATCTCATGCTTCGGAAAACACGTAAAGCCGTTAATCCTGGCCAACATGTTGTAATAGTAGTCGTTAGAAACTACAAATCTGCATTGAGCTCTCGGGCTGTGCTAGGGATCAATTTTCTTTAAATAGTTTGGACATTAGTTACAATTTCATTAACCCTGGAAATTGACTTCATACGATTTGGATATTAATTTTCAAGGCAATCTAGTTCTTTAAAGCGGGGCAGAATAAAATACTCGTATAATGAACACATCATCATCAGCTCATTAAACGTCCCCACCGAGGGGCACGAGCCTATCCGTATAGGGTGATTAGACCTAAGTCGTCCACGCGGGCCCAGTGCGGATTGGACGACTTCATACACAACCTTTGAATCTCTTCGCAGGCGTGTTTTCCTTCACCGTAAGAGCGTCGGATAACGTACACATATTTTTCGAAAATTCGAAAACACATTGGTACGTGGCGGGATTTGAACCTCAGCCCTCCCGGTACGAGGGCGACAGTCCAGACCATTGAGCCACCGACGCTCTTAACTTTTGTATGTTTTAATAAATTTAATTTAACTTACTAACCAAGTCCTTGTACTCTGCCGCTAGTATAGGGGAGTTTTTTACTTGTTCCTAAAATTTATTTGAATTTATATATAATAAACACAAAAAGTATTAATTCCAGTCCAGGTGCCAATTCTCCCACTTAGTCCCTTAAAATAAACTCAACGTGCTGGTTAGGTTTTCAGTGGTGTACAAAATATACGAACCCCTATGTTTTATATATTTCTATTAATCATAAGGTACACATTTTTGCTCATTCATAGAATTTATGCCTCATAGGCTTGTTTTATCATCATCAGCTCGTCCCCTCCGAGGGGCACGAGCCTACAGTAAAGTGTAGCCGTAAAGGGCGTATAGGCCTTAGGCGTGAGGGCCGTGTGCTGATTAGTCGACTTCATGCACAACCTTTCAATTTATCCAAACGCTTGCGCAGGTTTTCTCACAATGTTTTCTTTCATCGTAAAACCATCGAATAAACGTACATATAATTTAGAAAATTCGAAAATGACTTGGTACGTACCTACGTAGTGGGATTTAAACCTGCACCCTCCAGATCGGAAAGCTGGTCTGAAGTGAATTATCATTATCAGCTAATTAAACGTCCCCACCGAGGGGGACAAGACTACCCGTATGCGGTTTATCCACGCAGGCATAATGTAGATCGGCCGACTTCACGCACAACCTTTGATTCTCTTCGCAGGTGTGCGTAGGTTTCCTCACGATCTTTTCCTTCAGTCAGATGACGTACATATAATTTCGAAAATTCGAAAACACATTGGTACGTGGCGGAATTTGAACCTGCGCCCTTCCGATCGATATAATTTTTGTTTAACTTTAATATTTTTAAATTTAACTCCACGTTTGTCAACCCTATTCGTGATGTAGACGTAGCATTATTGTATATTCTTTCATAGCTCCGGTCCCGTCAACGTTGAGAGTTGGCAAATTGCTTAAATACACACGTTTTCAATTTCACAACAGGATTCATAAGTAAAACTCTCATATATAATGTAAGCTGTTGAAGTGATTTTTTTCTGGATTTCACTTTTTGTGACGTTTATCAGAGTGAGTTATATTTAAACGTTTCCGAATTTGTTTTATGCAGGTTTATCAAAATGAAAGAGTTTTATATGCAAGATGACGCCTCTCCTAAGTATGTTTTTAATTGCTAGGTATAATAAGTTTTTCTAAATATGTTTACTTTTTCATAACAGCCATATCGTGTGGGATTTTAAGAAACATGAGGCCCCTATCTCCATCCTTCGGGACTTCAGTTAACTTATTTGTCTTTTAAATACATTAAAATTTGCGGAAGCGGAACAATACAAGTTGCAGTATTGTTGACGTTAGGACTTGACGTAATTTGCCGAATACCGCCCAGCACATCTGAGTCTTAAGAACTCAATCAATGTTATAAATAAGATGAATTTCGAATTAAGTTAATTTTCAACGCAATCATCATCACCATGCAGCCAATCATCATCCTCTGCTCAACATACTGCCATAATCCTAACTTACTTTTTATTTTGTCCAAAATTAGAGTTGTCGAAACGTAGGTGACGTTTCTCTAGGATATGAATTCATTACGCATTTAATCCACCGTGATTGAGATGATTGCTTATATTTTAATACTGAGTTGAAATAACAGAAAAAATAAAAAAGTAGTCATTATTCAATTCATTGTTTTATCAAGTGCATACAGCTATTTTTTCGGTCTGCTCTCTTTAACTAGACATTAGTTTGGCCAACATTTCTAAAAAACAATCGCTTCTTACAACCAAACTTTCACTACACGAATGCTTTTATAAAAACACTTTTTATAATTTATTTAAGTGTAATCAGATTTTCCTTTTTTAATTGCATTAATAACGTGCGCAATTAGTATCATTTGGGGAAAACACTGCAACATTACGCCGTGTTTCGCCACAACATATCGTAATAAATGCTGTATTTTAATCTAAATAATTGCTTAGGGCCGAAAGCTTACACGTTATTATGGCTCTAGAGACACGCGATACCGGACTTCATAATACAGGAAAGTCGTTAAAATTTCCTTTTAAGTAACAAAAACATGAACACAACTTTTGTTATTCAAAAAGTCACGTTATTAAAAAGTCAGGTACACTAACGAATTTTTTGAGACATTAACGCATATAATTTTCGTACTTATGGTAAGTATTCTCGATTTTTCTACTAAATCTTTCCAATTTTCTTAAAATATATGTATACATAATTATAAGCAAACCACTTTTATTTGCTGAAGTTATTATATTTTACAATGTGTGTCATTCATAATTGTATTTTTTTCATTGCTTATGTAATTTTTATATAATGTTTGTTTCCAAGATTACATGTTCAGGTGCATATACTAACCTCTATTGACAGTTGATTTGGTACATTCTGTGCCTACATGCTTAGAGCTGCAATAGGATTCATATTTTATTGATGAAACTTAAGACTGTAATTGACTGTATCTTGTTTTGTGCGCCGCCTTATATACACAAATTTGATACGGATAGCACCATTTACTATTCATCCACACTAATGATTGTCTGCACACTTAAACTTTAAACTTCAATGATCAAGTCGGTCGCAGATGCGTTTTACCGTCGCCTTCTAGTGACATTTAAAAAAAAGAAAGTTTTTTTTAATTGCTACTAATAACACCCTCTATAACACGCGGTCTAGCTGAAGAGTAAAATACCAACCACTAATTAAAGACATCTGAAATGCTATGGAAACAGCCACACCGTTGATCAGTGTCAGGAAAGAATAGGTTTTAAATCCCATTGAAAGAAATACTGTTGGGAGTTTGTACCATGTTCGTAAGTGAAAGGAACGATCGCTGGTAACTAACCGTTTTGTATGGGAATATTTCCAGGTGGCACGGGGGCGTAGAATCATGCGGTAGTCGCGCTCATTCACATTCAAAGGGCCGACAGGACATTTATATGCCCACTGGTATTGCAAATGTACAAAAGTGGCGGTGTCATTTATCATTAGATGAGTCGTACGCTTGAGATACCATTAAATACCCGGTTTAAGGAACGAATACAAACTAAGCGCGCATCGCTTTAGAGCGTTGAAAAATATATTTAAAAATACGTCTGCTACTTGGTGTTCTGTATTGAGCGCTATAATATCTACAGGTATTTCACATGAATAAAGATCCTTTGCAAGCAAACGAGTGCATTGGCGTTATTGCGATTGGTTCGCACGGTAGCACAAAAATAGCTGCGAACCTCGTGAAACAATGAAAAAAATACTGCGCTGTTTTAAAAGTTCGATCTTCACGCGCGAGTGAGCTATGAAAAACACCCGCGTTTTAATTCCACTTCGACATGGTGAACCCCTGTTGCGAGTTTAAGGACTGTTTTAATTGAACAAGGAATCTATAATAATATTTATCGTGTCTGTTAAATGATTGAAAGATTTTAAATTATAACAATCCATTCAGTCATTTCGTTTTCATGCTGACGGGTATCGGGTGGCAGCCGTAACTTTATTTAACGTGTCTTCCGAAACACGATAGAATAATATTTCTTTTTAACCGACTTCAAAAAAGGAGGTTACGCAATTCGACCGTATATCAATATAGAAAGCTTTGCCGTACATACGCTTTTATATGTTTCGTTCGTTCGTAGATATCTTCGTCATTTATAAACCGATTATGATAGAGAAGATAGAGACCAGAGAAATCGAGGAAAACATTTTTTATTATTGTTCGCGGGTGTCTCCGTTGTTTGTGAACCAAATTTTATTATTCTTTTCTTGTTGGAAAAAGGATACTTCTGAGGTAGTTCCGTGATAAGAAAATCAGGGTTTGATTAAGGGAAACCATAGAAATCGAGGTAACATTAAAAAGTCATATAATACATAGGTAAGAAAGATAGATACAGAGTTCCTGTTTTATTTGGCACCGACATTAAATTTCTATATACCTAGCTAAAAATTATTTTCTACTGTTTAGTTTGAAGTCGGTATTTATTTGGTAAAAATCAGATGATAATATATTATCTCTTGCCTTTGAAGTCGTTTACTCCTTATAATCTGCATTGGAGTCGCGAGTTTTACAATTAGGGGTGCAGATGATTTTTTTGGGAATGTGGGCAATTAATTTTAACATACTATATTATCTAATAAGTATTCCGATTGTATTTTACTTTAAAATTAAATGAACTGGTTGGAGGTTGGCCTACGCTTCTCCTGCAATGTATTACTTACGTCATATGACTGTAAAAGATGAATTTATGTGATGAACCAACGTATAAGTTATTTCCGAGACAGAAAAAAAATCAAAAATTGCTTTATTCATAACAAACCTAGGTTACTACAAATTTCGGTAATAATCCTTTTAAGTACAAGAGTTCCTGTAGTAGGAAGTTACCGCCCTTCCGTTCCGTTTTTGCATCAAGATTATGTAAGAAAAGCACAAGGGTAATATTATAACAAGAAAAAGAGGTGTGTGTGTGTGTGTGTATGGGTGATGTGTGTGTGTGTGTGGTGTGTATATGTGTATGTGTTGTGTCTGTGTATGTGAATGTGTGCACGCGTGTATGTGCGTGTGTGTGTCAACTGTGATTTAAAATTTCCGAGACAGACAGATGATATTTATAAATAATTTACCGAGCTTGAAACAAAGGCACTCGAGTACTCTTAACTGAAAGGCAATCATTTAAACCTTAAGGCATTCGGTCTCTGTAAACAGAATGGAATTCACCAACAGACGCTGTGGAATCGTAGCTTTGAAATAGTGATTTTGTCTTAATGAATATGGTGTCTTATTATATATTAATGAATGATAACACTGTAATGATGATGATGAAAGATAATAAGTTATTGAAATAATTATGAATCTATTTTTTTTATAAATTTATATAGCAGCGAACTTTTCTGATGGTAGGTGTTGAAGAATGGCAATTCTAATAGCATCATAATGAACAAGCACTTGTTTTTTGACGAAAAATCCTTTATATTTGGCATTAGCGATGAAAAAGAAACCGTTGATGGTTACTTTTTTTATAGGCTAGACGTCCAATATCCAGTGACTTCAAAAGGGTTCCAAAATTTACTTGTTACAAAGGTAAAGGAGGTAAGTCACACTCATCTGGTATACCTTGTCTACCTGAGAGACTTTATAACCGATAGAGAGGTTAAAAGATAAGTGAGTCTGCAGAAGTACTTTTGCTGAGTTCCAAGCCACTACTACTACAACTAGGTGGTAGACTCGGTACTGAGTCGACTAGGTAGGTACCACCGCAGTGCCAGATATCGTCCCGTGAAATAGGAGTGTTATGCACTTTTGTGTTTCGGGATGAGGGCACTGTAGCTAGTGAAATTACAGGGTACAAGAGACCTAACATCTGTCATCTCGTGTGTCGAGTGTAGTGCGGCATTGATGGAGGATAATAACCGTTTATCTGTTATTCGTCTCCTTCAATCCCGCTCTGTCATGGTTAGACGCTTCACTTACCATCAGGTGAGCGTCCTGTACACATTTAACATGAAAAGAATCTAAAAGATGAGATAAGTAGTGAAATTACTAGATTCTGAGATTTGATATCTATAAGTAACTAATAAACTAAATTTCGTTGGCCGATGATGGTAGCTATGAATAGCTTCACTGGATAAGTGACAAACGTCGATGGCTCTCAATGTAATCCTAATTAGCACATGTAGTTTGTTTTATTAAAGGTCACCCTATACGAAGGTCACTATTATTAAAAGCGTAAGGTAGTAAGTTTCTATCTAACAGCAAGAGCGCTGGTTGATTTATTTCTTATTAAACAAAAATACATTACATCCCACATTGCTCGAACCAGGACTGGATCGCCTAGATTAAAGGATTTACGCGCAAACAAAGCTTTGAAATTTAAATCCAAAATGAAATTAATCCTATTTTCCTTGAAATGAGATCCTTTAACAAGTCGGAACCATTTTCAAACATTTAAAAGCGAAAATATTAATTCCAACTACACAAATGATTACAGGCCGTTTGAGGTGAATGTTGCGAAATGCCGGAAAGTTGCTCGCCCCGGAGTTTCTGAGCCCTTTTGATGTCCCTTCGGGAACGTTTCCCTCTCTCGGTAAAGAAGCTCAATGGGGTTTTGAGGAATACCTCGTAAATGCTTATCGCCGTTCTGGGAGCATTGTGAAGGTATTAACAAATTTGTACCTTAAGAGAAACTGTCCAACGTGCACCTTTGTGTTGTTTGAAAGGTGGTTCGCTCAAGTGAGGCAGATATCAACTTATAAATTTATGTTATATTCGCAGAAGCTTTAAGGCTTACTTTAAATAGTAAAAAACCGTCGATAAAAAGTAAACAGTTCTGTAAAATTGCGTATATTTTATAATATATATATATATATATGCTCGAAGGTACCTTGTTAATACAACAATTATTTGCATGTTTAAGTATTTCACTTTGTTATATAAGTATTATTTATTCATTCTTTACGTAAAATATTGCAACGCATTTCAGAATTCATCTGCGCGAGCCCAATGCGAATTGGCAGGTGTTAACGACTACCATCCAAAGCCAACGGATCACCGGTATAACCCTTTGACTGCAAGAGACACCTTTAAGTGTGACAAACGATAGATTTCTCATTGAGTCTGAATTCCTAACAGTCAATTTGTTTAAGTACAGTCCAAGGCCGAAGGCACTACTATTTCCCGTCTAATATTTTTCATTGCTTACATTTAATACCACGCTTGTCTTCCGCAAAGTTTGCAATTCTACAAATGATCCGAGGCGCTATAAGTATCACTTGAGGCAAACAGCCAATTAAAGTTGGTACGCCTTGACAGCACTCGAACATCACTCCATAATCTCAAAGCCGATGTAGTTTTCTGACGGAAATCAGGTATCGTATCCGAGGTTAGGTTTTCGTGATAGCGAAGTGCTCGATAGCGTCGCACGTCGATTATCACCAAGGTCAAACATCGGATGGGTAAAAAAATTGGCCAGTAAATAGTGTTCTCAGTCTTTCCATGCTTTGAACGACATGTTACGTATATTTTATGTGCCTTCCTATTCAACCTATCGCAGTCCACTGCTGGACATAGGTCTCCCCCATTTATATGCCTTAATTTGCAGAGTGACAATAATCATAAAACAGTTTTTTTATTATTTATCAGTTTGCAGATTCTAATCATAGACTCTGTAGATGCACCGCCAATTAATAAATAAATATCCACTAACAATTTTATAAAGTAATCCAGTCCAATTTAGTAAGGAGCTCGTAGCATTGTTACTAAACCACTGTTAAACATAATTATACACTTTTTTAAATAATATTATATAATACAAAATCTCCGAGTGGTCTAGGAGTTTATAATATAGTAGCATATAATATTATACATGTTTTCATATCAAACACATGTTCATGCACACATGTTTTAGTGTCTGGGGATTGAGCCTCGATTCTTTACTGTAATGGCTGACGTTTGAACCATTATATCCCAAGGGTTGTCAAACTTACTTTTACATATTTTAGTTCTGCGACAGAGTTCCAAACTTCGTCCCCAAAATAAGTGTGATTAACAAAGTCCCCACTGATTTCACGTAGTACACTGTAGCCACAGGCTGAATAATGTATAACGTTTGCCAGAAGCCAATATTGATTTGGCTTGGCAATCGACACACAAATCTAACGGCCCAATTCCAATAAATACTCGTAAAGGTTGCGTGACGACAAACGCCTTAGCACGATGGTAAGGGTTTCATTTTAATTGCAACCGGAAATGCTATATACAACTGTGCACATAAATAGTACACAGTAAATGAACACACACATAGACAGGCTTTTGATGTATCAGCCAATCTCATGTCTCAATCTCATGGTATATCCGGCTGATAGTATCCCATCAAAAACATTTCACGTAAAATTTTGTTAAGGCGACAACAGAAAGTATGCGCTGAAAAAGATTATGTAGAGCCAAGCTTCGGATTCTACACGGCCTTACTCTACCGACCTATAATAAGAGAATATGAACATAAAACGACGAAACACTTCGAGATAGGTAGGTAGTGTCTGCCCTTGTGCTTCACTTGGCTCGTCTTGGCGGGAGCACTAACGTGCCCCCAGATATAGCGCACAAGAATAATGACCCTCCACTGTGTCGTGGTTCCTTGTGGTAGATCGACAATTATGAGCAAGTAATTTAGGAAAATATAGGGTATTAGTTAATAATAGATCACAGGTGGAAGCTGGATGAGAAAAGCGGTAGAACGGGATATCTGGTGCAAAATGGAGGAGACCTATGTCCAGCAGTGGACTGCAACAGGTGGAAGAGAGAGTAAATAGGGCTTAAGGAAAAACAGGTAGATAGTAAAAAGAACAGTAGCATTTACTAGGTGTTAGACTCGATACTGAGTCATCTAGGTAGGTACCACCGCAGTGCCAGATATCATCCCGTGAAACAAGAGTGTGATGCACTTTTGTGTTTCGGGATGAGGGCACTGTAGCTAGTGAAATTACCGGGTATAAGAGACCTAATATCTGTTGTCTCGGGTGACGGGCGCAGTGCGGCATTGATAGAGGATAATAACTGTCTGTCAGTTGTTGGTCTCTTTTAATGCCGCTCTGTCATGGTCTGGCGTATCACTTACCATCAGGTGAGCTTCCGTCCACTTATAACATAAAAAAGAACAGAATATCGTAATACCTTATAAAATATCGTAAAGTGACTTTATTACAGTCTCATTTTGATGACAATGTTGTACTTGCTCTATACTGTTATACTCTGCACTGTTAGACTGTATTAAGAGAGTATATTTTAACAGTCACTTAGTATCAGTTGCTTTGTTGCTAATTAAGTCGTAACAAAATATCATAAATGTAATTTAGTAGGTGGTAGTCTCGACACTGAGTCGTTAAGGTAGGTACCAACGCCGTGCCAGGTATCGTCCCGTGAAGATGGAGGGTTATGCACTTTTGTGTTTCGAGATGAAAGCATTGTAGCTAGTTAAATTACCGGGTATATTAGATCTAACATCCGTTGTCTCAGGTGACGGGCGCAGGACGGTTTTGACGAGAAATAGTCACCTTAAATTGTGACTGTTTTTTTAAAAACTGCTCTGTCATGGTCAGGCGTGTCACTTACATTCCACACCATCAGATAAGCGAACTGATCGTTAAGATAATTTTAAATATAAAAAATACAAGTGAACGTTCAGTTGATGTGACTGCTACAAACATATTCAATGAAATGTTTCTCTTAATTTATTCGTACTACTGCGTTCATAATGTACAGAGCTAACAGCTGGCAAGCGCGCCAGCCTGAAGTATTTTCAGTCTGAACCATTTCACTGGTTATACAGGCCGTTTTATTTTCCCTATGTCAACATTGGCTCATATATAAACATTGGCCCATCGCCGTCCGCCGAACTAATCTGCCACGGTTCGCGTGGTACCGTCACGCACTGAGGGCGCGGCGATCGATGACGGCTGAATAAATAACTTTGGTACGGTCACCAATAGATGTGTTAACCCAAATCATGAAAGGTCGAATTAACATTTTATTCTTATCAATGACTTAATACGATACGATAAAGGTACAATTTATTTTTACTGTAATTCGATTTGCTTTTAGATAGTAAATTTTAAATTATTTTATATAAAATCAAAATCAAGGATATATTACTTGCAACATTATAAGTGTTCTTTATGAAACCAAATTCAATCAACTAAATGAAAGCATTTTGGATTTTCATTTAAATTTGATCGTCTCGTCGTTTGAGCGGACTCCTTTCTTCGTTAACAGCATAAACAAAGATAATATTTGGGTATCACAGTAAGACATTGGTTTTACAAATCGATATTATTTTATACACTTATTTCCGTATATTTATGCGCGCTATATATTTTACAATGATAAATAGATGTATTTATTTAGGACTACCAACAAAACATACTAACCAATCAGCTATTAATACTGACTAATGTAGTGTTGTTGTATTTAGGGACTACCAAGGCACATGCAGATCATGAAATGAATAATTCTCAAACTATAGAAAAATCTGTATTTTAAGCTTTCAAAAGAAGATTTAAAGTTGCGTAGAGTCTCTCTTAGGGATAAGATCAGAAATGATTTAATCCGCAAGAGAACTAAAGTTACCGACATAGCCCGGCGGATCAGCAAGTTGAAGTGGCAGTGGCTGTCACGTATGTGTAGAACCGATGGCCGTTGAGAGACAGTTCTGGAGTGGAGACCGCGTCTGGCAAGCGTAGCGTGGACGCCTCGGCCCATGGAGACGACTTGCGGAAAGTCCTGGTGGGAGTGGATGAGAAAAGGGAGGACCGGGATATCTGGCGCAAAATGGGGGAGACCTATGTCCAGCAGTGGACTGCGATAGGTTGAAGAGAGAGAGAGTCATGACACTAGGTGAAATCGTTCTTGAATTATATATTAAGCATTGCCTACTTAAATCTGTTTCAATTACTATTTAAATGCAGTATCTCAAAGTTGTAAATACATTGTTGTTTTTCTGTTATTGTACTGTTTACCCAGTGCAGGTATTTATTAGGTGATAGGCGTGGCGTTTACAGTGCCAGTAAAATTATCAGAATTTAAGAAAACAAAGAATTTAATATAAGGGATATTAAGTTTTGATAGTATAACCTCAAACCTTACGGTATTGCTATAGGTGTGGCTCTGTTCCGGACTGAAAGGTGTGGCTAGACAAAACTGTTAGAGCGGTAGAAATGAAAAAGATCGAGGAAATCAAGGATATCTGATTATGAAACGAATCTTTATACTATTTCTTTTATATTATTATTATCCCTCATAAATTAATACTTTTCATTTGTTTCGTTGTTTAGGAAATATATATTTTTTTTAATTCTTCGTTAAGTTAAATAAAAAACTGGATTTCGGTTCTGAAAACCTACCTTCTGATAAAATAATATCGTACATGCCGGTATCAGTTGGGAATTCTGTCCGCGAAGTTTTTTTTATGTTACAAAGTGTACAAGATGGTCAGGACACTCACTTGATGGTAAGTGACACGCCAGACCATGACAGAGCGGTATTGATTTAGACCAACAACTTATAGACAGTTACTATTCTTATGACCGAGCCCGTACCAGACAAGATGCAGGTTTCTATTCCCGGTAACTATACGTGCCCTCCGAAATACAAAGTTGTAGACGAATATGTATACCTGGTAGAGCGTCGGGGCTCAGTGTGTGGACTGTCGCCTTCCTACGGGAGGGCTGAGTCCAATGTATTTTCGAATTTTCGAAAAATATATGTACTTATCCGACGCTCTACGGAGAAGGAAACATGTGAGGAAACCTTCATGCACGCCTGCGAGAGATTCGAAGGTGTGTGTGAAGTCGTCCTAATCCGCATTGGGCCGCGTGGACGACTAAGGCCTAATCACTATACGGGTAGGCTCGTGCCCTCGGTGGGGACGTTTTAATGAGCTGATGATGATGATGATGTATACCTGGTACACGTAGACCAAATGGATAGGTTCAACTTCGAAAGGAGGTTTCGTCTCATCCAATTAGGATTCAAAATACTCAGTGTTTCAAGACGATGGTCTTTGACTAGTGAGTGTTTGAGTTTTGACATACGGAAGCAAAAATTGTCGCTTACTAAGGCCTCTAAAATAGGCTCTAGTGCTCAAAGTGCTGTGGAGAGGCCATTTTAGGTGTTTCCAACGCTAGAGAACGTAATGTGGATATTGTATAAGACTTGCGTGCTCATATGCACAGGATTAGCAGTGCAGTGAGCATGGCACATAGTGGTAGAACCGACGGTCGATGGTCGGATGGTTCTCGAGTGGCGTTCCAGTACGGGAATAAATCATAGGCCGACCCCATCAGATAGAGCGGATGATTAGTTAAGATGGGATAGCAGATGGATGGCACTGCTAGGGATCAATTAGTAATGTAATAATTATAAAATAGAGCTAATCCGTAAAATCAGGAATTCCAAATACTTTAATCGCATAACAAAGCAGTCCTCTAGATCGATATTCAGAGTTCTGTTGGTTAGGGTTTTCATGAAGCTATCATCTTTTTTCAGCAATAGGTTGTTAACGAGGCATGGCGTTCTCAGTAGAAATACTAATGAATTCTGTTCATGGGGTACAGCAATTTGTTGCAACAAGTATTCGAAAACGATAAATACAAGGCCAACAATGTTTGCATGCAACGGTTTTTTTTTCTCGAAACCTTTAGTTTCGCGTTGTAGGAAGGTGCAAGGGGATCGATGCGGGGTGAATAAATAAAGCGTTTACTGCTGTGCCAAAGGTTTTGGCCTTCGTAGGTGGCTTTCATAACGTACTACTAAATGCATAGCCCTTTAGCGCGCAAATGTTTTAACAATAGAAAAAGGAATAAACAGCAATGACGTAATTGATTTACATCAAGCTCTTCTAGATAAGTGCTAGGAGAGGAAATTGATATAATTATAAAATTAAGGTTTTGCAAAAGTAACAGAAACAGAAACTTACAATTTTAGCAAACTGACTATCATGAGATTTAAATAATAACTATTTTACTACAAATCATAGTGCTGAATCACGTAGGAGCGTTGTTTAATAACGCAAAACGACATAAGAAAACACTGGTACAGCGTGGTGAGTTGTTTACAAATTCTCCGGAAATACTCGTATGTTCAGTAGCAGCCTTAAGGGGTCTTACAGCTGATCATTGCCTATATATTTATGAAAATATTTTGGAAAGTTTTACTTAAAACCTTATAAAACATACGTGTGTTGTGATTGTTATGAACAATATTTCAAGTCATCTCGCTGTAAAGTCCCTGCTTACTCAACTCGGTCGAGAAGATAATACTAAAGTTTGTCAACTTTTTACAACATACAACCCCCAGCTTGTGTACAACTGTATATTGGGACCAGTATTGTCATAATTTACTTTCGCCACGTGCTAACTATCGATCGCAAGCTTTGTTTTTATATAAAGAAACTAGCGACCTTGCCTGCCAGGCATTGAGACGTGGTCGCATGGGAAAATACCTACAAATGTTTTTGCGGCGAGATATACATATACCTATAAAAGGATTATTATTATTATTTAATGATATTAGTCAACTGTTTACAGTACATTTGACAATTATCTGCTTTTTCTCCATTGAGAAGTCATTCTAAAGGTATCGGTGTATTCCGTAAAAGAACTAAAGTTACCAACATAGCCGCCGGATCGGCAAGTTGAAGTGAAGTGGCAAGTTGAAGTGACAGAACAATGGCCATTGGAGCAGACGAGTTCTGAAGTGGAGAACGCATAGGCAAGCGTAGCGTAAGACGCCCATCCGGTCAGATGATGGACCGACGACTTGCAAAAGATATCTGGATATCTGGCGCAAAATGGGAGGACTTATGTCCAGCAGTGGACTGCGATAGGTTGAATAGGAAAGACAATGTTTTATATGTAGAACATCTGTTACCTATATGTATTTGTAAATGCTCTTGTATATAGTATTTTGTAAATTGTCCGTATTCCCGAGTGAGCCGTTTGCTAGTTTTTTTCCAATCCATAAACAAATAAAACCTACCAATAAAATTCAAACTCATTCTTAATTCAAAATTTAAATCTTTGGAACTATGTCTATAAATCGAAACATAATCTGGCCAGTATTAATGTCCAATCTCAAACAATGAGGTAAAATAGCTTTTCCTTCTCCCCTCCTTACTATCTTGGCTGAGTTAGAAAACAATGTAAGAAGGTTGCGTACGCTTGCAAGTTACAAAAGCAATATGTCAGCACCATCACAACTTTGGCAATTCATTGTTGGAACGGGAAAATACGCACGCAAAAAATACTGAACATTGTACGATGGAAAAATATTACGGAGACGAAATATTATTCTTGCGAAACAATTAAATTCAATGTTATGTTAAAGCTCATTACAGTTGTTACATTAAATACAGTATTTTTCTCTTAAACAAACTTCAAATCAGCACTTCACTATAAAAATATTAGATTACGTCTCCTTGTTTTAAACCCTCTGAAAAAAAAATCGCCTCTGTACATTGTTCCTGTACTTGAACTGTCATTTTTACACAAACACTCATACTGATAGTCAATACGGCATCGCTGGAGACTGCGACACTACCCATGTTTCTATGATTACCTTGTACAAATATTAGTTGAACATCAACTGAACGCAATTAAAAGCTTTGTATTGAAATCATATTAAAACCATAGCAGTATATTTTAAAATTACAGATTACAGCAGTTATTTTAATAAACAGAAGGAGCAGAATTTATTTTTTACATCTGAACCGCACATTTATTTGAATAAAATTTCAAATGGCTTTTTGAAAAGCGCCCGTGAAAGCTCCAATTAGAATTCAATTAATTTATTTTTAAAAATCTTGCGTAAACGAAATTGCTATCCTTAATACAAGTGCTTTATTCTGAAAAAAAAAACAGTGTCAACTGAAATAAAATAAAGTATTATTTGTGAGCTCTTACATTTACACCACCGTTGAACCATTCAACTCGTGAAGGGTTTTTCATAATCAACACGCTTGATAGGTTGGATATAGGAGTTTATATCATAGTTAAGGTTGAATAAAAGAGCGCTGTTACCTGTTATAAGCTCAATGTTTTGTCCGTAAGCCTCCATCTAAGCAGTCAACTAAGAGATCAGGAGATATATTACAATATTTGTGAGGGCATGTTTTCCCTACCGAACCCTTTAAAAGGGGATTGAATATTTATTTACAAGACCGATTCTCCCTGCTTAGAGTAAACAAGCGTAATTAAGTTATTGGAAAGCAGCTGTATGCGTGGTAGCAATTTTTTGACAGAGATGTATTTCAGACGGTAACAAATTCCACAGTTATGACAGTGTGGTAAAAGATACGAAATAGTTGAATCCATTTATTTTAAGTTATGAAGTCATAGAAGTGAGAATATAAGGCAAACAAGCTTTAAGTCGAAAGACCCTCCATCTAGGCTGGCAGGGTGCATTGCACAATAATTATACGGGGTACGTACACTCAGCGCGGATTGTGTTGCAGTCCGATTAAACCCTCTTCAATGTACAACCACTGCAGATGTTCTGCAGCACAATCGGCCTTTGAAGATAGAACATGCAATCTATTTTATATAATCACCGAGAAAGATGTCTACCATTGCTCGTTTCAATTCTTAAGCTAGTTGTGAGGGTTCCGTTTGCTTTATTTTATATTTTCAATAGTACACTCTGTTATTAGAATGATAAGCTGACCCTTTCTACCATCGGGATACAAGACGCAGGCGAGTGTTCCATCCTTACGTGGTTGACATTCCACTATCCAGAAAGCCCGCTATGGTGCCTCGTTCTTAATGCGCATTGCAAAGGAATGGAAACTCTTTGCCTCCTTATGTGTTCCCGATCATTACAATCTGGCCATTTTCAAGCAAGAGTGAGGACTGTTTCGAGGCAGGCATGTTCCATCCTCGGCGCATCATCACTTACCACTAGGTGAGATGGCAGTTAAATGTCTGCCTATAGATATAAAGAACTAGCCTATAGCATCTGCCGGACATAGCCGTTCTACGCAGCATGACATGGGAAATTGAAATATATAGGGAGATTATAGTAACCCAATAAAGATGAAGGTCGTCTACCATAAGAAGATAGCGCGAAGCACGAAGGGCTCGAATAATGTATTTCCGTCAACCTTCGATAATTTACATAGTGATAGTTCCTTACCATTATAAATGTTTAGCTGTTTAGAGTCTCGTTCGTCATTCGGAAGGATGCGAGAGCCATTGAGGGTGGCTTGAGTCCGGAATGGTGTAAGCTGGGTCCCATTCATATTCTATTAATGTAGTAATAATTACATTGCAATCTAGCGAACTAAAAAAAGGTTTAAAGTTAACTAGATTTAAAGTTACTATAGAACAGATGGCGTTGGGCTGGAAGTTTTCAACTGGCGAAAGGGAAGACGTGCCTGCCACCCAATTAAATGGATTTGTCCACTTCGCAATTACGTGCCTTAGTCGTGCCATGTATGAAAACTTTACGCGTGTTATCTTTGGAAGAGGCTTATATACATCAGCACTGGATATTACAAACAATGTGATTATAAAACTAGTAAAAATCGTCACTATGCATAAAGTATACGAGTTCACTTCACAAGAAAATATTAAAAACATCCTATTCCTTTATAATAGATATAATATTTAACCGTGTGAAAGTTTGAATATATTATAAAGCACACGTGAATGCGCGGTGGTAAAATAATAAAAATATTGTAAAGTACAAGCCGATGTTTTTTGAAGGGTGCAGTTTTATTGCAGACCGCGGGCCACTTGCAAACTTCATTCGAAGCTTGTTAAAATAATATCTTGTCTAGTCTGGACGTGCCGAGATTGTAGGCCAGTAGGTAAGTACACAGGTTGCAAAATCGATTGACTACTTTATTAGGAACCAAACGTAGCAAACGTGTTTTTTTTAAGGTTATACTTTAAGATTAATGTAATTAATTTTGTTGTAGATATAAACAACGTTTGTGCTATGTGTTAGTACAAGGTATAAGGTAGTAATATTTATAAAGTAAATGAATAATAAAATTATGAAGCGGTTAACTAAATAAACTTTCATTAATCGGCTACCCATCACCTAAATGCCATGAAAAGAGTGATAATTTCACCAAATTTTTAATATTTGCCATACCTTTTATAGTTAATACGGGATGGATCCGGAACTACCATCGATACTTGTACCTATGGGCGCTTCGAATTGTCGATCGTTTGCCGTACTTTTCCTGTCGATGTGTAAACTCCTATTCGACCTAGTTCGCTTTAATATTAGTCAGGATGCATAGAACGATTTCATAGTGCATCCTCTACATACTAGAGGTTGTTTGTGTATAATGTAAAATGTTAGTATAAAAATCTTGTAATCAGGTACTCATTACATTAACTTCAATATTTAAAGTATAGTTCATAATTATAATAATATGATATTACATTCTCTCATGCATGAATAAATGATACATGCACAAAACTAATTGTCATATTATTACAAATTTTATTTACATTAATAAAGTAATACCAAAAACATCACTATCAATAATTTGGAAAAGTAAAAAAGATCACCAGGTATCTCACTCTGATGTTTCATTGACAATTTAACGAATGTTTTTCAATAAGAGGTCAACGTTGTCTTGTCTTATGTATATCGCGATCCGCAAACATTAAATCAGATAAGACCTTTACGGAATAAATCGCATACATCTAGTAATTCGCACATAGTCCAGTGAGAGAAGTTCACGAGTGTTATGTAACCAATAAGAAAATCCCGAAAAATGGAAAAGGTTTACGTATCAGAACAAACTTGGAATGCGAGGTGTTTAAATGGCCTATAAATCCGCTCTCGCATTTCTGGGTTGTTTCAGGAAAATGGCTGGTGCCGACTGGGCCTCATTGAAATACTTTTCCCTCTGATCTTTCCCGCGTAAATCAGGTATTGTGTATATTTTTGATAAGAGTAACGTACGAGTATCATTAGAAACACATTAAGGTACTTACGAGCTTGTGTTCCTTGAAACCAAAATTTGGATCTTAATAAAAATAACTATGGTAGACCAGAGAAGGATATATCTATAATATATGATAATTATGTTTAAAGACAATCTCTTGACCTTTATGGTACTCAGATATGAGGTTAAAAGTTGCCAAAATTTATTACGCCCTAAATCCTGCAGAAGACGTCATTACTGCAATTATGAGATGTTAAAAAAGTCCATGATGACAAATTGTGTACTGGCATGTATATAACATTCAAAATGTTTAGGGGGGTTAAATAAAACAAAAATGTATATTTAAAGTATTCAGTCCCGCTTAAACGAGCAGCAGGAGAGCGTCGGTGGTTCAGTGGTGTGGACTGTCGCCTTCCTACCGTAAGGGCTGGGGTTCAAATCCCGACACGTACCAATGTAATTTCGAATTTTCGAAAATATATGTACGTTATCCGACGCTCTTACGGAAAAGGAAAACATCGTGAGGAAACCTTCATGCACGCCTGCGAAGAGATCCGAAGGTTGTGTGTGAAGTCGTCCAATCCGCACTGGGCCCGCGTGGACGACTAAGGCCTAATCACCCTATACGGGTAGGCTCGTGCCCCTCGGTGGGGACGTCTCATAAGCTGAAGATGAAACAGGCGAGCGACGATAAAATTTGAAAGAAAGAAAAAACATTTATTGACCGTACACAAGAATACGCACAAATACTAACATTAATTAATATTGCACGATAACAGATGAATAAAACAGTATATTAATAATATAAAAATAACACAAAAATAGTAATAGAAACATATACGGCCAAAAGGTCCTGCCTCAGTATAGCTGCTGTGACGCTATACGCCCAGCAGCACTGTTATTCTGGCAGAACCTTTGATGGACGATTTAAATTTTAAAAGCACCACATTTGAAAAATAAAAAAAACAATATAATTAGACTGAGTAAGACTAGAACACAACGATATACATAAATACGAAGTTATAAGAAATAAAAGAATACATAAATAATATGAATACTTGAATGAAAAATATAAAAGATGACAAGAAATAGCAATACATAAATATTGTAAACTCCACTGCATTTCTTGGTATAACTTTAGATTCAAAGTTACAATGGGGGCTCACATTGAATCACTGGCTGGTAGACTTAGCTCGGCAGCTTATGCTGTTAGGAAGATAAGGCTTTTGACAGATGTAGAACAGCAAGATTGGTTTATTTCAGTTTTTCATAGTGTCATGTCATATGGTCTACTGTTGTGGGGTTCAGCTGCCGACATTAATACAATATTTGTACTACAAAAGAGCTATTCGTTTTATCTACAACCTTAGACCCGTGACTCTCTTAAGGAACTTTTTAAAGAATAAATATAATGACTGTAGCATCACAATATATTTATGAAAATTTAATTTACGTGCGTAAATACTATCATACCTTAAAAAAAATGTGACTCACACATTTTAATACTAGGAATAGAAACAAACTTGCTTCCGGACTTGAGACTACATAAAGTAGGTAAATCTTTTAGGAAGATGTATAAAGTTTTTCAATAAGGTACCGCAAAATATTGTCGAGTTACCTTTACACATGTTTAAGCTAGAATAAAAAACCACCTTTCTAAAAAGGGTACTACACTATTGACGAATATTTATGTGATAAAAATCCTTGGTCTTAATTGCTCAGCTATTTCAGTGTTTTATATATTGTTACATTAAGTAATTGTTTTTAAAAAAGGCTACACTGTTGAGTTTTCTTGGTGCTTCTTTCTCAACAGGCCAATCCACTGAAGCGCTTTTTTTCAAAGCATCAAATTCATATTTTAGTTTAGTATTTTAATTGTTTTTTATTATATTTTTGTATATTTTTTGACGTTCATAAGTGCTTTTTGTAAGCCTAATTTGAATAAAGAATTTTGATTTTTTGATTTTATTAGGTATCGAGGAAAGAAAAAATAAATAAAAATAAATACGGGTGAAACTGAACGCATCCTATATCTGTCAAATTGACGTTACTAATTGATTTGCTAAAAAAAATAAAAATTGTTGAAGATATTAAACAAAGTACAATACATAATATTAGTTTCCAAAATGCATTGGCACACAAAAGGTTCAGCTTCGAATTGGCGTTACAACAAGGAAATAATAAGGTTGATGGCTAAAAAGAGACCTATTACGAATTTCAAGATTTATTTAAAATAATACAACTACGATTTATCCGTTTACCTTGCAACATTATATTTGATAGGTTGACAAGTCCAAAATATTTGGTAGATTTCATAAAATAAATTATTTTGAATTAGAATAATAAAAATGGTCATAGTATCCCGAGTGTTTGGTTCGAATTCAATTAGGATGGGTCACTCTGACGCGCCGAGTTTGGTTATTGTGTTAAACCGATGGGCCATCAGACCTTCGTGAATCGGAACTGAACTAATTGGATCATGGTGATTTTATAGGATGTGGACTTCCATACAAACTTAGATCACGCGTTGGGTGTCACTTTTTTCAAATCAAAAATATTCAAATTCATAATATTACTTTTACTTACTTACTATAACAAATTACCTACGATAACAACTATCCTCACCATATTTTTAAGCGAAAAGATACATCATTCCGAATGTGTTTTTCTAATGTAATTACATTCCGTACCATTCTTCAAATAATAAAAGCGCGTCCTGTGGATTTTGGGCCTATCTATAAGTTATTATTACTACGTGGCTTGCCCATTGTCAGCTTAGTTAAAGCTTTTAGTAGGCTGATGAATAAAGATCAAATCTCGGAATCACAGACCGCCCCTGGTAATATAAACTGTTAAGAGACTTTAATATATGCGGAAAAAAATGTATGCTCGTCAAAGATTCGGTACGAATATAATTCTAACCCAATTTATCTAAGGCTTTGCAGACAATGTTTGTAAGTAATAGAGTAATAAACGTAAAAGAAATGTTTAAAACATAGCTCCTATAAATTTATTTATGAAAAATTAAAACGTGTATTATGTCTACTTAAACAATTAATATCAAGATCAAACAAATATTTAATACATATTACGTGTAATTGTTATTATTCGGCAATCACACAGAAAAAAATTATGTAAATCCGAATTGCGTTGGCTCCATTTCGAATTGCGTTGTCGACAAAAATATTCAATTTTCTGAAATATTGCTGTATCTTTATTTAACTCGAACGCATCATTAACTGATTGAATTTCTATGGCCATTGCAGTTAGATTATTGGGTATTCTTTTCAATTGTGTCTGATATTTAAAACTGATTCCTTTGCAACAAATTACCATTGCAATGGTTATTTAATTTATAATTATTTCTGTATAAACCGATGTCATTTACTCACCATTGAGATGGCTAATAAAAATGCAGAGAAAATTCTCGTAAAATTTGGAAAACTTTTGGATGAGTTTGTTCATTTTTTGCATTTGTTCATTTTCCCGAAAACAAGGATTAACAGTAAAACCTTTCACAAAATTCACCTTATTTAGGTAATATTACGTTTCTTCACAAACCAACTTCTGATCAGATAGATGTTAATTAAAGCAACATTATGTAGAATCCTCTTTATTCAGATCCTTTTCCTTTTCTGTGTAAAAGCGAACATGTGTATCAAATATTAAATCCAAAATAATGAGTGTCAATAGTGCGACACAAATCGTAGCTAAGCATTTCGTTTATTATTGAAGACTTGCTTTTCATTTACGGGTGTAATAATGGCAAAATTCGAAGGAACTGAGCTAGTAGAAATTGCCTTAAAGAAAACATGAGCATACACCAGTGAATACAATGTGAGACTTTCATACTTTTTAAGTCCGAACGAGCTTTTGCTTTTTTCGGATGATTGATTTTATTTTATTTGTAATCAGTATAAAAATAAATGTTTTTATAACTTGTGTGCGGATCGTAATAAAATGTCTGCCAACACTTATAATACAAACAAGTACACAAAATATGAATAATGTTTGCAAAGAAATGGCTGATTTCGGCATCTAATACACGTATCCCCTAAGTAAAGTTACTAATGTTACTATCAATGTTGGGTATTCTATCATCTTCGGAATAAAATTTAGTTCTATAACACCCTGTATTAATAATAAACGCTTATCTAATTTAAGAAATATCACACAGTAACTAAGAAAACATTGATCATTTGCTACCATATCAAACTACGACGACGTCGCCTGAGGCAACAGGAGGAATGAAGCAAATAAAAACAAGAATCATACTATTTACCTACGTCTTTTTTATTTGGAATATTATTTCGATATTCAAGAATATGGTACTAAAATAATGAAATCTTTACAATAAAATATGAGAAAAGTAAGTAAATTGTAAAAACCCATTGGGAAATAAAAAAATATCTAAAACCTTTTTAGGTAATCAAAATATCCTCATTTATATTTTTTTTTTTTTTCAGTACAACAAGCCATAAATTCCAATAAATTTTAGGAACAAATCAAAAACTCCCCTATACTAGCGGCAGAGTATAAGGACTTGATTAGTAAGTTGTACAACCTTAAATTTATTAAAACATACAAAAGTTGTATTTGAAAAGAACCCAGTATTTTAAAAAATATATTTTATGGTACATAATACGTGAACTAAAATTTTCTAGGTAACACACAATAGAGTTTAACTAGGCATGGAACAAGTCTTAGCGCAACCCGTCAGGCATTGAAGAATAGTGTTAAGTAACAACATATTATATTTCAACCGCAATATGACCTACTTATACGAAAGTGAGTCTTGCTAACACGTATACCTAGCAAATGGCCGTAATTACAACCTGTTTCATATATTTAGACAACGTAAATTAGCTTTCCACTTTGTTTAAGCCTTTGAATGCTACGAAACCAGACACAATAGATAATCTATTGATGACGCCTTTAGGTGTCATTGGCGTTCAAAGGGTTAAAGGTATAAACTCAGTCAACTAAGACTTAGTAAAACGGTTGATGTTATGATATATGCAAAAATGATTTTTCAAAAGGTTGTAATAGCAACACACAAATCTTTTTTTGCTTTTGTATTGTTTGCTTCGGTGGCTTAATGGTGTGAAGTGTTGCCTTCCTACCGGGAGGGCGCAGGATCGAATCCCGCCACGTACAAATGTGTTTTCGAATTCTCGAAATTATACGTATGTTATCCGACGCTCTAACGGTGAAGGAAAAAAAAACCGTGCAGGAGGTTCCTACAGGGGGACTGCACTGTAACCGAACCCTGAACTCTTGGTGTATGAGCGGTCTACTAAAAATCAAAATCAAAACTTTTTTTTTTACTTAACTTGGTTTTATTGAAAGGTGTATTTTTTTGTAATTTCTATTTCCAAGATACATTTACTAAAAGTCTAGCGTTGTAAAATAAAAGTCAGCTAAAGCAATTCATAAACCTTACCGAAGTATCGAAAATGTTTATAAAAACTTCCATTCAGTCAAGGATTTCTTTGCGAGTATTTGATTTGAATAAATAATATTGAGTATCATTTGATTTCTTTTATCATTTGTCAGTATTATGCAAGAAAAATTGAGTTGCGTGAAAGTATGTTGGATAGAGATTATTTTTATGTGAAATTAAGGTCATCGCTGATTTAGGGGTAAGGTACGTAAACAACATTTACTAGGTTTACGGAATGAATCTGAATAAATGCATTATTTGCGGAATACGAAGAAACAAGCCGTACAATAAGAACAGAAATACGTCGTCAAATATCTAATAAGTTAAATGTTGAGTGAAGCCTATATTTTTTTTATTTATTTATGGTTCATCAACGTTTGTGTACAATATTACTTAAAATAAAATACATGATAACCTTAAAAACTAATTGCCACAAACATTTAAAGGCAAACACCGCATGCATTTTAATCTTCGTAATAATACTTTATTTACTTTAAAAAAATGGTACGCTTAATAAATAAAGTTTCCAGTGAGGTGAAGTTACTTAGTGATGGTTGTCCAACATCATGCTACAAAACTTCTTTGGTGAGTCATAGTGAATATCCATTATGTCACTATATTTATTAACCAGCTTAGACATTCTAGCTATTGGGGAGTTAGAGCCGAAAACAGTTTTCCGAAATGGCGCATTGAGAGGCGTCATGGAGGTACGAGGAATTCTTGTCGGTACACGAAACATAATCCTAGCCAGTAGTTGTGGACAATCTATTTTGTTGTTAAGAATTTTCATAATAAAACACAGATCCAAATATTTTCTTCGATTAAATAAAGTCATCATATTGAAATGAGTCAGGCGCTTATCATAAGAGGGAAGTTCCTTTTTCGGGATACCAGAGCAGCGCATGAGATGCCACATGAATCGTTTTTGAATCCGCTCCAAACGCAAAGAATGGGTAGCGTAATGCGGCCTCCAGACGACACTACAGTATTCCAAAATACTACGAACGTGGCTGTTAAAAAGTAGTACCTTGGTTTTGAAATTTTTAAAACCCTTAACATTTCGTAACACAAATCCCAACATCCTAGAAGCCCGACTAGTGATACCAAGCATGTGCGAATGAAATGTAAGTTTCCTGTCAAAAACAACACCCAAATCACGGATTTCCTCTTTCTCTTGGAGCCTTGGTTATTACTGAAAGGAAAATAACCGGGAATATAACGTATAACGTATTATAGGAACGGATAAAGGCCAAGAATTGTTGGCGAAAAAATTGAAAAAACACCATATTTTGTACGAAAATGTTTAACCTTTTTAAATACAGCTTGTACCTATTAAAAGGAACACGCGATCTTAAAAAAAAACATCTGTTTGTGATTTGGGTCTCAATAAACACAACAAAGACGATCGAATGTAAAAAATAGCCAATTATCTTTTTATAATAGAGGTATAATTTAACTAATAAATAATCAATCAAGCCCATCTACCAGAACGTATATCCATATATTTCATGGTGAGAATATGGTTCTATATAAGTACCGCCAGATGAGATTAGCGACTCAAATTTCGTATTCTAGTGATGTTTTTTCTAATTGACTACTGCTTTTGGCCGCAGATTAAATTTACAGCTTCACCGGCCAATTGGCGAGCGCAAATGGCTCTCAGCCTTAAAATTTCAATAAAGAACCTGAGGGCGTCCCAGAGTAGTCCTCGAACCTCGGCTTAGGGCTAACATATGTTTGGGGAGAAAAGCGACGATGGTCCCGCCGGCGGGGGCGGAATCTCGGTTGTCGGTTTGTAAAGTATTGTAATGTATTATCTATTTCTGCCACCGATGCGGCGGCGACCAGTGTTGCCACCTCAGTTTTAGAAAAAGGGCTTTTTGAGAAGTTAAAAAGAGCTAGATAGGACTAGATTGACTATCAACAGATTTTCTGTTCTAAAAATGCTGAAATAATTATGTCAGGAAGCCGTTTTTTCAGAGCGTCTAAAAAAACTTGTTAGCATGTCGAATCTTCATAATTTAGTAATATTTTCAAGACAGTGAAAAAGAGCTAGATTGCCCTTTTCGGGCTGTATCGTTTAAAAGGAGTTCACCTATGCTAAAAAGTGCTAGATCTAGCTACAAATGGATAAGGTGGCAACACTGGCAGCGACCGTGATAGGGTCGTAACGTTGATCTTTTCTTAAACTGAGTTAGAAAGGGATAACACCGTATACGATAAATAGCGGCATCTCTTTCTAACCGTTTTTAACAATATGATTATTGGAAAACCATCATTAAAATAAGTAATTTCACCGGGAACTATATTTTTATATATTACCTAAGCGTCGGTATTATTCTTAAGAGAATAAAGTCCTATGTATTGTTAAGATGAAAATGCTGTGTTTGCCTTTAAATGTTTGTGGCCATTAGTTATTAAGGTTATCATTGTATTTTATATAAGTAATGTTGTACACAACCAAATAAATAAATTATAACTTTCAATAAAGGCTTAGTCCAGCTATCAATTTCACGGCTTGAATGATGATGACGATGGATCATCAATTGCGCCCTTAACTTTGTAATCTAAATATTTGAGTATGAAAAAAGTGATTCATTCAACCCCATTCGTAAAAACATTAGATTCCATTAACAAAGCTGCCTAAAATGTGTCCAAATGGAATTCAAACCTAGGGCGTTGAAACATAACGCTGAGATCATATGTCTACTGATATTAAAGGGTCAATAAAAGATCTATTCGTGTTCGATCGTAAATACTCTTTATCAAATAATGCAATGACTGACTGATCGCCTTTATAATTAGACTTGTAAACGAAATACATTTCTATTCAGTCCACGATCATAATAGACTTTGAGAACTACTATGTCGATTAAGAATTCATGCAAAGGCAGTGTTCGTCTGAATTTATCAAAGAGAGTAGCAATTCATTTTAATAATGAGTTTTTAAACTTAGGACCCCAACCCTAGTTCAGACTTCATAATAAAGTTTTTGTCGCCAAACTTGACGTTGACTAGATTGCTGCTCAAATAGACTTAATGCAACATTGATTTTAAATAAACCGCGTGGTTTATTTTATTTCTGTTTATTTTTTTAAATAATCCAAGATTTTTTTTTATATTAGTTAGTGAAACACCTGGTGTGTTATTGCTAAAATAAATTATCTGCTAAGAACCACATCCAAGTATTAAGTAATTGCAGTACAGTATGGCAAGTCACAAACAAGTGACTATTCAGAGGGGTCTGAGATAAAACTTACATAATACGTATTCCATGCAAATGACATAAAATATCCACAAAAAGTCGTACATCGTGATCAGCGGAGTAACTAATCTCAGATATATAGGTGAAACTACAAGGTCGAGGAAACACGGCATCATTGTGTGCAAGATTTATGTCTCCACTCCACTCGGAGCATTGTGCACTTTCTGCTGAGTAACTCAGACGCGGCTTCATAGGGGAAACATTAGGGTTACGTAGGAAGGCTTTTGGCTATTATTTTTATTTTATTCTTCATCAGATCTTGCAATGTTCTTGTAAATGTAAACTGAGTTGAAAGGTTAGTGTCGCATACAATTTTTTATATTTATATTTTCTTGGGTCGAAAATTTTAAATTGTTACCATTGTAAAACCTACAAAAAATTATAGAGATATTAAGTTTTTACCAACAAAAAGTTTCTTAAAGTTCCGAAAACTAAAATTTTTTACTGATAGACATTTTAATGTATAAAAATAAAATATTCTGCACTCGCAACACCACCCACTGCAGGTGGAGTTTATGTAACAGATGGGAGCTTCTTGGAAAAGTTCCAAATCGCAAGGATACTGGTTATATAACGTAGTGTCCCTTACCAAGTCCTCGTCGTCATCCGAGAAAATGTTGGCTCTGTCCTGCGCTGTCATGTCGAAACAAACATCCGAACCGTTGTAGAATCTCCCCTCATGACGCACTCACATTAAGCTTCCCCTCTTATCACTGTAACTGCATCCAAACTCGTCCTTTTACTGCCACATCCTATTTTTAGCATATCCAAAACCACACCGAACATCCAACATGAAATTGCACAGTCACGAGAACCCTGCAGTTAAACCGCAATCGAAAAACAAATGAAAAGCTTCGAACGTTAAAATCGCTTTTGGATTTTCAAACGGACGTCTAGTCTCGGCGGTGTCAGGACGCTTACTGCGGCCTGGGGGACAGAGAGCACTGCAGCGTCTGGTTACCATGACAACGCAGGGTTTTCGTGATGCGGGAAAATTGCATGCATTCTGCTAGACAATATCTGACATGTGAAGTGATTTAACTAGCTTTAGCTGTTTGATTGTCGCAGGGCTTCGCTTTAGAATGTGGAAATTTTATGTTTTCCGAATACACATTTCTTTCAAAATTGATTGATTAATCTTATAAAATTACAATATAGTTTATTACGTTTATTTTTTTGATAAATAAATATTCACACAGTCAAAAATTCGTTACTAAACAACGGATAAACATACTTATAAAATTTTTTTTTTGGAAATAAATATATTTGTATTATACATAGAAAAAAACTGACTACTGCTGTCGGCCTCAGATGGCCTTTACAGCTTCTCCGGGCAATTGGCGAGCGCAGATGGCTCTCAGCCTTGAAAATTTACACAACGAGCCTAAGTGCGTCCCCGAACGGGACTCGAACCTCGGCTTAGGGCGATGCGGGGAATAATAACCCATACCGTTACAAACAGACATGTTCATGCACACTGACCGGGGATCGAACCTGGAACCCTTTTCGTAAAAGCCGACGTCACAACAATTATACCAAATGGGCCGTCTTAATTGTCGTTTACATTTGTTATTAATTTCAATTATTAATATTAATTCACAATATTGATTTTATTTAACTATTAAAATAGGCATGTGTCAGATTGTCATAAATCATACTTTAAATTCGCAGCTATATAAGTATTGTACCTTTAAATGGCTTTCTAACCTGTCTACAAAGTTTTCTTTCATTAGTGAACTACAACAGACGTTAAAAACTTCTGAATGTAACTAAATATTTTGGCGAGGCTGTTGCCGTAGTATCTTATTTTAACTATCGTTCATTAAACTTTTACCGTCTAAGGGTAGGCTTTCCAATTTTAATATTGGTATAATAATAGCCTTCAAGGCCATTATAGGCTCATTGGCTTTGAAGGTTTCATTATAATTAATGTTCTACAGAATGCCAATGATGTAAAAAGTATAGACTCGTGATATGTTCACAAAACAACTGAAAAAAAGTGTTCCAAATGCAGCGACAGCACACATACACATATTTCGAAAGAGCCTTTAGTACCTTAACAAAGAGTCTACAACTGTATTCTTTATGGCGGTTCGTTTTTAAGACACGGGTGACGTATCTACCTTTATATATACAGAATATCTTCGCAGAATGCACTCTCTATTAAGTGCATATCAGGTCGTACGGCTGTTATTGCTCTGTGATATCTCACTGTATAAACATGGAGTTATGAAACTATTCTAGATATTCAGACATTCGTTTTTATTATTTATTAAGGCATGAATAAGATTTTGATAGAACAAACCAGCAACTAATATAATCCCAAAATCATATGTATGCTCCAAAGGAGTCATTAAGCACAGGTTTAAAACTGCTTATTCCATGTTGAAACCAGTTTTTTTTCCATATTTTATTATAAATCATTACCTTTTTCAACACCCAACCAACTGTATAAGTATTAACTTTCGTTTTTCATTGGTGTTATTAAATTTGATTGTATTGCATGCTTTCTGTGTCTTTTTTGTTTTCTTTCGCATTGTGTTTTTGTATATTATTGTAATAAATTGCGTAATTTTGTTTTTGTTATGAATTTCTGTGTTCAAATAAATGTTTCATCTACCTATTTAACTAAAGTCAGCTCGTTTTTATGCAAACACTATGCACTAGGTTACAGTAGTCCTTGACCTTTTCCGCTAATGGGTATGGCTGTTTCATAGTTCTATGTGATTAATTAACGCAAGCTCTTTAGTTCTACAACATCGGAGTTATATGACCATATATAGTGAGCTTGAACACGTGTGGTCGTAAGGCCTTGTATCAGCTTTATATCACCCAATTTATTATACATTGCTGTCTAGGCAATGTAAGGTTAGAACTTTTTTGTGTAAGCCTGCGACCTGGGAAGCTACTGATCTAATGGTACTATGATACATACATGTGGTTCTGTAAATTGTGATATATATTTTTCTCGTATGTATTCTTGTGTGAAGAACTGAAATAAAAATAATATTTTCAACCAAGCAGCCAAGTCATTTATGGTTGACGGTGGTAGGTGAGTATTGTCGCCTATATAACAATAGCTAAGATGTAAGATAATATTTGGTGGTGGAATCCATATTTTGCACAGCCGCTTACTCTTTTCATGTGGAGGAAGTAATAATATGTCTCGCGAAGTCAGTGAGGATACTGAAGACCCAAAAAACCCAATCCCCAACCCTTTTTTATAATGGTTGGCAACCCACTCGTTGCTGTTTCGAGGTACCAAAGGCATATTTAGCTGTTCAGCTAATATCTAGTCACATCAATCGCTTATTCTTTTGTCGCTGAAAACTCTTGGAAATAACGCAATGAGTAAAAACTCAATGTACAAGTAACTAAAACTAATATTTATGTTATATCACAGGTTGTATAAATCAATGGAAAAATTATCAACTCTATAGAGCACTTCATTCTGGTAGGACTTCATACGGTTGGTGGCTGTTCCTGAATACCAAGATAGTTACATGGACCATAGGCTTGACGTGCCCTCTGAAGCCAGGAGAGATTATATTTTTAGGTCAACCTTCTAACGAACATTGCCATAGTCGCTTAACTTGCACGATCGACAACCAAACACGCTAGCCAATTACGCTAAGCCATCAACATTCAAGATGACTACGAAATTGTTAGTTTTAACTAACCAAAACCAAACATTTAGCCAAATCACACGAAATCTTTGGTTCCTTTTAGTAATTCTATGGCAAAAGTATGATATCTGCAGTCTAAGCTAACGTGATTTAGAAAGTACATTTCACAAGTAAAAACATGATATCGTATTTCCATGAAAAGTGACTAAAAAACATTTTGAACGTAGAGATGACACCATAGTTTTCGCGTAGATACGCAGAAACTATATATACCTTTTTGATGAAGGAGAAAGTCATTTGAAAAACAAAAATCACAGCAGATTGCGTGCGTTTCTTTCGTGAGATCGATTAATGGCCACGAATTTGGAAACGTTCATAGCCAACACCACCACATTGCAACTACTAACTTTAAAACTTCCTAATAGTAAGCAAATACAGTACAAACCAATGTAGCAAACGCAATAACTATAAGGTAATTGCAACAACTTCGTAGCTACGAGTACAGCAACCACAAAAGCATCGGCAGTGAAAAAGCGAAATTGGAAAAGTAACCCCAATTCAATTCCCTCCTTACGACTGTTTGAATTTGATAAAGGAATTAGAGTGGAACAGAGAAACTGCGTTTGTTATGGGATAATTTGATTTTACGTACATTTTCAATGTGTTTTTCAGATGTTTCTTACGTTCCGTAGCTTATGGTGGAGAAGTCTTTAAGAATAACTAATAGTGTATATTATATTATCTGTGCTAATAGATACTATCAATACAATGATCAATAAATACACTATTGAAACATGTGTTTTGTAAGTGCTTTCATATTCTGCGTGTTGAATTTGATTTGTTATCAGTGCCATATATTACCAGAAATATTTTGAAAGGTATGATAATTTAGTACTTGTAACAAATGATTGCTCTTATAAGATGCGTGGAGTGCCTAAATGCGAACAATTGCATAAAACATTCAAACTCGTAACGAAGGAGTTCATTAACATTTTGTGCTCAGAACAAAGCCTTTGCTCATTATGTGGAACAATGAATTTTAAGCAGTGGCTGAATAATAAACAAATGAAATTGTAGTCCGAGCTACCCAGCTAATGGCTCAATGAGATGTGTCTCTCATTGCACTAATCTACGGTTTTTCTTACTGCAATATTCTTAGAACTAGTGAAGAAGAAATGGGACTGGATTTTATGCGTCCTGATATTCAGGGTCATAGGTACTGTTGAACAAAAGGCATCATTTCGGCGTCCCACCAACTCGCCATAAGCCAGCGTGTGAGGAGATTGTTTAACCATTCTCAGCTGTTGAGGTCGGTTAAGTGTCTTATCGACGAGCTTGTAACATCTGCAGCTGCATCTATTTAACCTTTTAACCGCCAGGATTCCGGAACAATAGAAAGTATATTATTTTGTGTTGAATATATCCGTCAGCGTCGGTTAAAGGGTTAAGACAAATTGTAGTCAAGATCAAGTTTTAAATAACAAAGAAACAATATATTACGTTGACGATAAGAAAAGGAAGACAGATTTGCAATAAATCACACCAGAATTGCAATGTTTACGAAAATTCTAATAATCATAATCTTAGTCCTTAATGAACACTTATATTCAATTTTTTTTAATTGTTTTTAAAAACTTTTTCTCGTTGTAATATCAATTATTTATGCTTGCCTATTTTATGGTAATATTCATAAAACCAGTGTTGGTAAACCTGAATAATGTCAAAAGTAGTGTTAAAAAAATATTTTTTCAATTAATAAACATCGATATATTTAAATCAATGATATTAGTCATTAAAATTTAATACAAATAGCTACAAAGTATATATGCACGTGAACGGAATAAGAAGCGACAGACGTCGTTAAAATTAAATTCTGTACGTCTTTTAACAGAATGATAAATGAAATTGTGTTCCAAATGTCCCCTCTAATGTCTAAGCGTGTCTTTGTTTCTTGTTCCTATTGAGTTACTCTTTTGTCTTAACTTTTGAGTTGTCGTTGCCGTTGTTTATAAAACACTCTGATTGTAAATCCCGCTTACCGCGTTTATCTTTTGCCATTTTAAGATTACGTTGTAAAGTGTCTTTCGAAATGTTGGATAGCGGCGAGATTTTTAATATAATTTGCAAAGTATTGTATTAATTAAAAATTTATAAAATTATTCAAGTAAATAGTGATACTATTGACAAATGATAAGTTTTTGCCATTTGCGATCAGAATCGAATCACATATAGTCTTGTGAGGTGAAAATGACAAAACAAATTTTAAACAAAGACTTACCCAATCTGGCTAGAGGTGCTCTTTGGTCTAAGTGTAAAATTCAGTTCTCGAACCTCGGATCAGGTTCTAAATATACAAGAAGGACATGCACCTAATTTACACAACAAGTAATTTTTGCGATTTTTTCAGTTGGTATAGGATTTCGCAGGAAAAATCACCTAATTAAAAAAACAGAATGTCTGAAAAGAAAGGTGATCCCGTACTTATGTGGGCACGTTAACAGTCTGTTACAGCTGCTAATATCGTTACATGAAACCAAGCCACATATATCTGCTGATGAGCAGATATCATAAATGAGATTCTCGTAGATAAATTTACTTTATGTATATATGATACGACTTTTGAGTTGTAAAGAAATTATAATTTCTAGACTTACACTCCGGGCCATAGCTAAAACACACAATCTTTGAATTTCTTCGTAGGCGTGCGCCGATTTCCTCACGATGTTTTCTTTCACCGTAAGGGCGTCGGAAAAACGCACATACTATTATGTCAAAAATCCGAATAGACATTCGTAAGTGGCGGGATTTGAACCTGCACCCTCCAGATTTGAACGCAGCAGTGCCAACAGACCACACCGATAAGTCACCGACGCTCTACCTAGTACTTATTATGACATACATATTTCGCAAGTATATGTATGTATTTATTATATTATTTGGTTTTGAGGGCTATTCAGGCTTATGCAGACCTGTAGTCACTTCGACCTAGAAGATCTTTTGTGACTCGCTCCTCTCTTAGAGTTCATCTAATAGTTGGGCACTTTTTAGGAAGTTTAGGACCCTGCCCAACTTTATAGATTTGATGTCACTTGGGCATAGATAATAATTACCCAAGTGGATATTTCGCTTCCATTGTAGAGGACCACAATTGCAGAGTAGGTGCATTGGTGTCTCTCTCTCTTCCGCGCAGAATCTGCAGGCTTTCCGAGTCACTTAGCTTCATTTTGTGAAGGTGACTTTTCAGCTTGCAGTGTCCAGTCAGTGCCCTTACAAGGACCCTGACCTTGGGTTTACTGAGCTGTAGCAGTTCAGAGGTTCGCTTCTTTGAGTAGGCTTTGATTAGCGCTTTTGAGTGAGCTGCCTCTGGTGACTCTAGCCAGTAGTTGACAGAGTCCTCGAGGAGCTTCCGTTCTAGTTCATTTTTCCTTAGGCTTTCAGGGATGCCACAGACAGGTTCTACAGTCTTTTGGATGGCGTTGGCCCCAGCCTTTGCGAGTTCATCAGCATTTTCGTTGCCAATGATGTCAGAATGACCTGGTACCCATTTGAGAGTTATCCTGTTATTTCCTCCCAGGTCATTTAGTTTGGTCACGCAGTCTTTTACCAGCTTTGATTTTAAAGTGGTTGAGCTTAATGCTTTTAGAGCTGCTTGGCTATCGGAACATATTGTTATATTTTGGTTAACGCAGTTTTCCAGTCGATTCGCTTCCGCACATTCTATGATGGCGTATACTTCAGCCTGGAAGATGGAAGCGTACTGACCCAAATTGGTGCTAATGTTAGCCCTAGGTTGGTCTCGGTAGGCTCCACATCACTTTGTTACCCATTTTGGAGCCATCTGTGTACCAGATTTTGCTGTCTGTGCAGGTGTCGGGGCTTTGAAGCCATTCCTCCCTGCTCGGGAACTCCACTTTGTAGTATTTAGTGAAGTTGAGTTCGGCAGCATGACATCGCTTGTCATGGCCAGAATTGGAGTACTAAGTGTATTTCCCTAAGGGATCTTAGTGTATTTGAGCTCCATTGAGTCACTCCGCTCCGCTCCATTCTGCACATACTAGCCCGCGCCTCCTTCCCTAAGTAAAGGTGTAGGGGCGGTAGGTTTAATACGGCGTTTAGGGCGATGGCAGGTGTGGATCCCATAGCCCCAGTAGCCAGAATTGAGGCTGTTCTTTGTAGGCTATTGAGCTTGTTCTGGCTAGTCACTTGTAGGGCTTTTCCACCAGACCACAGCAGCGTAGGCAACCATTGGTCTTATAATGGCGGTATATAGCCATAGGGCGATTTTGGGTTGTATACCCCATTTCGGCCCTGCTACTCTCAGGCATATCCCTAGGGAAATTTTTGCCTTTGTGATGACGTTATCCAGATGCGTGTTCCATGTAAGTTTTTGGTCTATGGTTATTCCCAAAAATTTTACTTCCGTGGAAAATGGTATAGTTATCCCTTCTAGAGTTGGCTCCTTAAGTTTATTTAAGTTGCGTTTTCTCGTGAAGGGTACTATAATAGTTTTACTCGGGTTAATCGATAATTTCTTCTCTTTACACCATCGATTGATTGTGTTTAGAGATGCTTGGAGTAATGACGAGATTGTGCTCTGACACGGTCCTAAAGCGCATATTACCACGTCATCAGCATAGCCTTGTACGTCATAACCTTTCTTAGAGGTCAATTCAAGTAGCTGATCCATTACTAGGGACCACAAGAGGGGTGATAACACCCCCCCCTGCGGACAGCCTCTTGTTGTTTGATACACTCTTTCTGTGCCGTGAATACTCACGATTGCAGTACGATTGAGTAGCATAGCTTTGATCCACCGGGTCGTTGTATTGTCGATCCCTTTGTGTACTAGTGCGCATTCTAGTGCGTCAATTGTGACATTATCAAAGGCTCCCTCAATATCTAGAAATGCACATAGGGCAATCTGTTTGTCTTCTAAAGCCCGTTCGACCTTGTCGACTAAAGTCAGCAAGGCGGTCTCCGTGGACTTACCCTTTTGATATGCATGTTGTTTAAGATGCAGTGGTCGTTCTATCAGGGCCCCACTTCTTATGCATCTATCTATCACCTTTTCCATGGTTTTTAGAAGGAAGGAGGTGAGGCTGATTGGTCTAAAGGACTTTGGTTGGGAGTAGTCCTTTTCCCTGTCTTTGGTATAAACAAGACTTTTACCAATGTCCATGATTCAGGCAAAATCCCTAGGGCATAGCTTGCCCTAAAGATTTTTGTTAGTATTGGAGTGATTTGCTCCATACCTTGTTGTAGGAGGGCGGAAAGATATCGTCCACTCCTGGGGATTTGTACGGTTTGAACGAGCTTATTGCCCATTTAACGTATTGTGGTCTGATATTCATCGCCGCTCTTCTCCAGTCTTCTAACTGAGGCCTGTAGTTTAGAGGGCGTTCTGGTGTTATCAGAGGCATGAGCTGTTTTGATCCGGGGAAATGGGTAGACGCTAGAAGGTCTAGGGTCTCTTCCACCGTTCCTGTATAGCCGCCATCTGGTTTTTTTAACAAACCCAACTGGTTTGGAGGAGATTTAGCCAGCAGGCGGTGTATTCTCGCACCTTGAGGAGCTTGTTTTATCTCCTCACAGAATTACGCCAGGACTGTCTTTTTGCTCTCCTTATTTCTTTGCTGTATTCCGTCAAGGCTTTTTTGTGTTCATCCCAGGTGCCGGTTGATTTAGCCTTGTTGAAAAGTCTGCGAGTGTCTCTCCTGAGTTCACTAAGCTTGGTGTTCCACCATGACACCTTGCTCTTTTTCCTAGTTTTCAGGGGACAACTCTCTTCAAAGGCGGCTTTCATTCCTTTTGTAACTTGGTGGACTGAATATTCAATAGCCTCCTGTGTCTGATGTTTTTTGGGACTCCTGTAAGGTTTTCGTCGAGCTTGGTTCTATAAAGATCCCAGTCGGTTGCCCTAGGATTCTAAAAGTATTCGAATAGTCTTCCCTGTAGTTCCTATTTCGAATCGTATTTGTCTGTGGTCAGACATAGACGTCTCTTTGCTTACTCTCCAGTCACTGATCATCCTGTAGAGTGTGTTGGTAGCAAAAGTGACATCTAATACTTCCTGCCTTGCTTTTGTTACAAAGTGGGAATACATCCTGTGTTAACGATTTGAAGGCAGTTAGATAAAAGGAAGTCAAAAAGTAACTCACCCCTTTTGTTGACGCCTGTGCTGCCCCAGCTGGTGTGGTGGGCATTGGCGTCACACCCAATCAGTAGTTCAGCGTTGTGGTCGCGGGCGTACTCCACTACCATCGCCAGTTCCTCTGTAGGGTCATCTTTATCCCCCGCCAGGTAAGCGGAGCATACAATGACGCGTCGGCCCGCCTGGTCTTGAGATTAACAAAAGCTGCCACCAGGTCGTCTCTGCAGAGCTCTGGGACAGATAGAAAGTCAATAGATTTATTGAATAAAATACATGCTCTCGGCCTTAGTCCTTTGGTATTTACAAGAAGCTTACCTGTGGAGCTTAGGCCTGATACCGTGTTGTTAAAAGTCAGCCACGGTTCCTGAATGAGAGCTATGTCAAGATTGCCACCGATGAAGGTGTTCTCCAGCACCGCTGTCGCAGCCCTGGAGTGGTGCAAGTTTATCTGCACAAGTGCGACATCTTTAGGTCTATTCGCACTTACTTGTGTGGACCGTAGAATTTAAAAGAAGAAAGAAACGAAGGCGTTACAAGGTGGGTTCAGCCTCTGGTGCGTGACCGCTCCCAGAGTCGCCCTCCGTGTTCGCCCTTCGTTTCTTCTTTTTATTCTTTTTGAGCTTGCCCGAATTTCGGGAGCTCGGGGTGGTACGTCCGTAGGTTGTGGCATTGGTGCCACTTGTACTGAGGAGGTCGTCACCGTTGCCCGGAGAGCGGGGGTGGACGTCACGTTTGTAGTGACTGATGCCGGGGCATTTACTGTCCCCTCAGCCACTGGCCGCGTCACATTTTCTCCCTTCACCCTAATGTGAGCGCGACGAAAACCTAACTGGACACTGAAGTCCTGTTTACGGAGGCATTCTACGGACCCCTCGTCCAGGGCTAAGGCTATGAGAAAGCCTTCTTCATCCTCATGGACCCGTAGAATCCTCCATCTGTCTACCGGTAGGTCATTTTGTTTGGCCATGAGCTTCAGAGCGTCCTTGGCACAACGCACTCCCGTCTTCGGGACATAGATGGTGCCAGTCCTTCGCCTGGGCAACTCACCCTCGCTTATGAGCGAGAGTTCTGCTCCAGGCCAAGGCTTCATACCAGCTATGTGGTCTCTCATCCATTGCCGGCTGCGTTCGTCCGCAACGACTACTTGCAGCCATCCTGGCCTGGATGAGCAGCCAATAAAATTGGGGCCTCGGCTACCTACTGGGGCTTCTATGATAGCCCTTATGATGGCTTCTTGCACCAATTTTTGCCTCAAAGTAGACATGGGTTCCTTATCTTGGATCCCCACTCTTATTGATGCTGCAGCATCCCTAAAAGACCTCGCCCCCGGCGCGCTCCCCTGCGTTCCCCGCTCCATAGGAGCAGCGACCACCGGGGTCCGCCAGACGCGAGGCCTTCCTGGGATGTTCCTGTGGAGACTCCTCTTCCGAGCGTGCACGCTTATTCAGCGCTCGCCGGGTTGAGGGGCCTCCCACAGTGCTGCCAGCATTTGAGGCAGGAGCATGCGTCGCCTTGTGAATCAGGCAGAGTGCTCGAGCCTCCTGGAAGCTCTTACCCTCCGCCATCATTTTCTTTAGGCGTTTCCGCGCTGCCCCTGAGAGTCTTGATGTGCCTTTTCCGGCAGTTTCCTTGTTGTTCGAGTGTTCATTGCTGACTCTCGAACAGCTTGGTCCTGCCACTGGCTCCATCTCATTTTCAGGCGTTAAAGTGACTGGGTAGTCACCGTCCGACCTGAGAAACAGATCTGTTAGATCTGGGAGGGATGAAGTAGTTGACCCACTACTTAGGGTTTCCAGGCGTTCATCATCGCTCTGGACGGGAGTTTTGAATTTATTTGTACTGGCTTGGTCCATAATAGTCCCACGAGTAGCTAGGGAATTAAACTACAACACCCCACAGAGCCCCGCTTGTGGAGGTCGGGCTAACTAGACCCTGAGGTCGCCCGGTATCAGGGCCCCTCCGTTCACGACTGAGCTTACCCCCTCAGCCACGCATCCATCGGCACGGGTCGGATTACACCTTAGATTGGGGTTTCCAGAAGGCAGGGCAGGGAGAGGATAGGTATGGGAGTTTGGAGAATAGGAGGGTTGGGAATTTGGGTTATAGGAAGGTGGGAAGGGGGATTGGCCTGCTGCACGGGGAAATGCAGCAGGTTAGCCCACCTAGCTTAGCTACCGAGTCACAGGGCAGATGAAAGATGCAATGCCTGTTCTCGACTACAGTATTACCAGGGCGCACGAACGTGGACGTACTAGGTTGGACTTGACGAGAAGTGCTTACTCCTAGCATTGCAAGCCTAGGAGCACCCTGCCTTGCGCCCATATGTATGTATAAGTATATACATATTTCGCAAGTATTCTTTAATGTATAATACATCAATAATATACAAAACAGAACATGCAACATGATATAATCGCGTTTTCTATTCTACCTTACGCCATCTATCGTCAGAGCTTAAAATGTTAAACGGATTTAAAGTGACAAAATAAGCTTCTGTCACGTTATTACAAGCTCCGAGTGTAAAACTTTGTTTTGTGATAAATAGGTAATTACGGCGTAGGCAAGCTATTATTATGGTAATGGGTTTAAATGAAAGGCTATGCGAGTTTTGAGTAGGCCCGTGTGCGACCAACCGTGGTAACTGGGACACGGGATTTCAAAATTACATTTTGAACATAGTTTGCGAAGTTAAACTAGTGTCCGGGCGGATTTTGGCCAATATAAAAAAAACATTTACGACGAGCTCCTAAATAAGCAACTTCAACAATATTTATTAAATAATAATATATACAAATACTATGATGTTTCGCTGACGACTTTGGACCGTGATATTTGAATAGTGGAGACCTATATATAAAAAAGTTAGAATTCCAGCTAGGAATTCTAACCTACGACTTTCCTAATTAAGGTGAATGTTTTTTTACCATGAGGGTATTTATTTATTTTTATTTATTTACCAAATGCATAGTGACTTACAGTTTACACCAAAATTACACCAAAATGTAAGCATGCTAGTTTAAAATAAAATACATGAAATACAAATTGTCAAAATGCTAAAATATTAATAAAAAATATGTCAAAATAAAATAAAATACAAAATTCAATAAAATTAAATATGTCAAATAATTCAATTGAAAATAAAACGAAATTAAACAATAACATAATACAATTTAAATTAACTATGTATCAAAGACACCTAATAGTATCCGGATTCAGAAAACGCGTTGAGCAAAGTTGATTAAAAGAGACCAGACCATTTTATATCATAAACTTCAAAATTCAAAATTTATTCATTGCTTTCTCAAAAGTAAAAGATACATATCAGTTGTGGAAGTCTCCTTTTAAGCATAGCTGTACCAGGAGACTCCGCTTCTTCGTACATTTACTTTTTACTAAGTGCCTTCTTAATTTGCGATATTATTAACAACCTATGAAAAAAAAAAAGTTTACAATTTCCAAATATAACACAGTTCCAAGTATTTATTACAATGAAGGATAACAACAATACTATTATTAATATTAATCGTATAAATATTATTCACCTTATGCATTTGTAAGTGTACTTGTGCGTGTAGGTGTGTCAAGTAAGAGTGTAATATAGAAAGTCCACAACCTACCTAGGTGTTAATAGCCGCATCTAAACGAATATAATGCATGAGAGTGGAAGAATCAAATTTGACATTCATGAGTGTTCTTTATGGACCTAAATTAAATAAGTATATGTTTGATATTGATACTCAAAAATACATAAATATCAGCATACATAAAATATAAACTAGCTTTCTCCTGGTACGGAAATAATAGTGAGACTTGCAATTGTTCTAAATTACAGTTAGTTTATGATTTTATATTGCTTGTAATTACAAGCTATACTAATAAGGATCAATAACATGTGAAGGGTATTAAAGTGAAGTTTCTATCTAACCGAAAACTTAATTAGGCACGTTAGTATCCAAACTTTACTCTCTGTCTGTAATTCCACTACCGTTAACAGCCTTAACTTTAGATAACATTGACTTCTATTGTATTAACGATGGAACTAACAGAGGCTCTATTATCTTTACATATTAAATAATTGGAGTGTCTGTTTGTTATATTGAAATAATACATCAAATCTTTCTTTTTTAATATTTTTGTCTGTTTGTTTCAGATAATCGGCCAAGGAATTGGCCAAGTCTTTTTTGGCAGGTACCGAATGTAATATAAAAAACCAATGCTGTACCGCGCCGCGCGTTGCTCTAAAGTGACGGAACTAAGCGATTTCAGTTATGTTTTACTGCGGGAGAATAACCTATACCCGCAGGTAACATCGCGGGGGCACAGTTAGTTGGTGTGTGAACTATCTTAAATTCATACGTGAAATTGTATTAACATTGAGTTGTCCACTAACATGATAAGTAGAGTAGAGAGAGTAATAGAGTTCCGTAGATTATTAGCCCATTGTAACAGGAAATAGACTTTCCCTCTTAGCGTAGTCATGGAAAAATTAGGCCATAACCCACGCATTAGTGGGTATTGCATGACTGAACGTGCATGGTGAAGTACGGAATCTTTTTTCTATTCAATGTGATGATTAAGCCTGTAACGTAATAACCAAACTGTGGAAATCAGACAAAGTCTCCCCGCGAGATGCGAACCCATACTACCGGATCATACACCAATCTCAACCAACACTCAGATCAAAAGTCCACATAGGCAGTCAAGAGTTTCGTAGCATATAATCAAATTGTGTCACAACAGATTATTTAAATTAGTTCCAGAGACTCGTGACGCGCCCGACGTGTAGACCCTTTTCAAAGGACTGACACGAGTTACAAATACACTGTTTGGTGTACATGGCATGTTTACATTTGTCAGCTGACAAATTGATTTACCATCAAAATTTGAATATCTACACAGCATTGTATTTGTTGCATAAGAAATAAAATTATTGTGTAAAGTTTTTATTTTATAGTATTTGGAAAACTTACATTACATTACATAAACATACAAATTTTAGATAAAGAACATAAGTAAATTTCTTAAAAACTATTACAATTTTCGCATATAAGTTAAGTGCAGATAAAACGCATGGCCAACCGTGTGTTTTATCTGCACGCTGTGAAAACGTTATTAGATCTCATGAAGCTCCACGCTTCTTAATCTAAACTCTACCAAATAAACTTTTAAATTCTACATTTGAATCAAAATGTATGGCTTCGCTATTTTTCTATATTACAAAGGGGAAAGTTTCGGCGCGAAACAAATGAGCTTTGTGTAATGCTCCGCCCAATTGTGTCCTCCTGACGAAGTGTGCAATAAGTAGGATTTTTCCACAAATTGACTAAAACCCTTTTGAAAATCCATTTATACAATAAAAAATACAATATTTAACAAATAATCATAGATTAATGAAAGCGCCAATAATTAAATAAATTTTTAATTTTGATTAATGATAAAAGCTCTTCAGTACACCGGAATTTAAGATACTAAAAAAAGACATATAAGTCGAAAATACAGACCTCATTTTTCTGATTAGGGATAAGGTCTTAAGTCCATTTTCCCAAAACCCGACTTATTGCACTCTTCGTTATGAAGGCAGATTTGACGAATACTTTCGTACACGGTTATAATAGTCATTAGCTCTGTGTTATGTAATTATGTAGATTATGAAGTGTGATAAATGCATTTTTGTAAAAGTTAGCAATACAGTTTTTAAAAATAAATATAATAATGTCAAATTGTTTGTAAGAAATACAGGAATAGGTCCTCATTACCGATTTTAAATAATGAAGACGCTGCAGTACATTGCTGGACGAAGGTCTCTCCTATTTTGCACCAGATATCCCAGCCCACCGCTTTCCTCGTTCATTATCAGTATTTTATTTTTCTAAAAAAAAGTGGTGGTACCTTTTTACATAAAATACCTCTTAATGGTACCTATGCGCGCGCCGTTTTAGTCCGCAAAGTTACTTATTCATAACGAAGTCATTACGGCCTAAAATCATTACCCGAGTAATGGAACGGTCGGAAATGACACGTGAAATCTGTCTACTTAATTACCGCCCTATGCCGGACAGTGCTTACGGATACCAGAGTTTGGGTTAAATTTAATATTTCACCAAAATACGCATACTTTAAAGTAAATTAATGCGCATAATTTTTCATGTCGGACCTTGTTTTTCGGACGAAAAGGTTGTTGGGAGAAAACTTTTATCTGACACTATGGTCGTTAGTCACATTAGAAGTTCATGAAAGTGAAGTGCCCTCTGGCATGTCTCTTATTTTTGATAAACATGTCATCATCATCATACGTCCCGGGTACGTACAGGGTGAATAGGATATAGTCGTCCACGCGGGCCCAGTGCGGGTTGGTCGATTTCACGTACAATCTTTGAATGTTTTCCTTCACACTAAGAGAGTTGGATAAATATGTATGACAGGTAAGTACCTGAGACTGGAATTGAAATAACAAAGTGACGTATGGTGACGGCAGATTAAAATAGTTACCACCCTGTACTCTTCCCGTGAGTGTCATAAGAGGTGGCTTAGGGACAAAACATTATGAAGAGACCGCATAGCAATGCTCTATAATTAAATCTAACTTTTTAATATCTTGATCCCGCCCGCCAAGTGTATAGAATATGGTGAAACGCTTTACTGTCGCAAACTAGACCCTAAGTCAAGCAGTGTATTAAAATAATTATAAAATAATATAACTGCTAGTTAACTTAAGTATTTCTAAATGATTAAATTTAAAATTTGGTAATTAAGCAATCTTAGGAAGGTATTTTTACAAATATTTGATAAGATTCAAGTTAACAATGACAAAGATTCTGGAAGACGGGTATTATACTGAAAGATAGAGCAATTTTTCGATTACAGAATTAGATGTTCTGAAAAACTAGAACTTGTACAGGGATCTATTTTTTAGCTATGCGCATAAGAAATGAAGCTAATCATGCAAAAAGTATGAGCGTTTATCATCTCAGTTTTTTGTAGATAAAGCTTTTCTGGGCATTAAGTTTAACGCTTCGTCGCTGTCCATAACCAAGATCACTAGATAGAATTCTTCATCTTTCGGTCATCATACAACAAGGAGCCAAAGGCTATAAGAACGGTCTTATTATCCGCATGTCGCTTCCAGTGGCCAGTCTTACAAGTCTTTGTAGAATTTTAGCTAAAGCATAGTACACTAACAAGGGGACAATCTCCAGAAATATGAGTTTTAACATCAATGCATGGAGTACTTTTTTTTAAATCTTATATAGGCAGACATTTGACCGCCATCTCACCTGATGTCAAGTGATGGTAAGTGATGATGCGGCCGAGGATGGATCATGCCTGCCTAGAAGCAGCCTATTCACTCTTGCCATGAAGACGGCCAGGTTGTAATGATCAGGGAACACCTAAGGAGGCAAAGAGTTCCACTTCCGAGTTATTTTCCACATTTTTACATCCATTATTTACTTTCAAATTTCTTTCCACAAAAACACATACCAACATACATCTCGTAGACGTCTAGTAGTGATTGCTCAATAATAAATATCCAAAGCTATAATTTTGTTGCGCAGCGTAAGACAGCGGCGCCGGGGCGTCGCGCCGTTCTGGCGACAAGCTCAGTGTGGGGGTGGAGGTTTTCTCTAGGATAACTAGGGGCGTTCGGATATGAGTACATTATTGTTCTCGCTTTCAATAGTATGTAGAAAATTCTAGAACATCTGCGTATTGCCTGATATAACATCGTTGTTTATGTATCAGTATTTTTATTTAAAATAGATTTTTATACTAATTAATAATTTAGATTGTACAAATTCAAAAGCTAGCCACGGTGAATCATGAATTTCATTGACATATTCTGTTTGCCCTCATGCCTATACGAAACTGATCAATGTGGCAAGCAGAATATGATATGAGATTAGAGAGTTAAAATGCGCCATACCACAAAAAACTAAGTCTAATCCCGACAATCCTATATAGCTAAATTATCCTTTCTCCTAACACGTTTAAATGCGCGATTAAAGGTCAAGTCAATATGAGAAGATGTTTCATGTTTAATCATTCCCTATTTATTGCCCTTGCTGGTACTAAATAAATACCCGAACGGTTTTTCACATTGCAGAGGCAGTATCCGAAACGGACGCGTGAGTCAGCCTTGCGCCACCCGAACAGGGGTTGCCAAATACGACAAGGTCACCCCGACCGTGTTTTGCTATGGTGCATTGCATCCATTACACCAGTCATTCCCAAACTGTGGAGAGGTTAATATAGATTCCTTTGGATCCGGATTTGTTAGTCACTAGTAACTAGTTCTTACATTTCGGTGTTAATTGGAGGCTCCAGTGGTAGAGCATATTATATGAAGTTATTCACACATGTCGGGAACCGTAAATAGGTACTCGTATGTCGGCGCTGTTAAAAATTGGTTTTACGATAAATATATGAATCCGAAACCTGACAAGTGAGAACCAGCTGTAGCATGTGAATTAATAGTAACAAGATAGTAAATTTAGATTTTATTCCTTTTTGTCTTTGAAACGTCTAATAAGCTTTTCGTGGTGTTAAGATTGCCGCATGATTCGTGGTTTCGAATCCCGAGGGAGGAATGTACAGTGAAAGTCCCTTTGTACAATTTTATTTTCAGTTTCGTTAGGATATTGCAGGCTCACTTGACTGTCTGAAAAGAAGATGTTTCAGAGGACACGTTTAGCCTCGGTCCCGGCTTCAATCATGGGTCGGTGTCGTTAACACTCAATTCGCATTGAGCCTACGTGGTGGGTTACGGTCTTAACTCCCTATGGTTATGTTGTGCGACTTGTAGCCTGCAGATAAACGTTAAGCGTGATGACGATGTCTTAAAACCTCTGTTTCTGTTTTGTTTGTCAGTCTTTAAGTATGTCACTAATGTATGTTATTATAACTATCTGCGGTTTAATTTCAATATGTTATATTTGTCTGTTTGCAACAACCTAGTTGTTTGCTGTCAATCAATGTATTTGTTTTCTATATTTTACATTGTTTTATGACTACATAGTAAGGTGGTAGAGTCATAAAAATAAAAATAATTGACTGAATCTGTAAAAGGTTTGTTTGAATAAAGATATTTTGATTTCATTTGATTCGACCTCTTGTTTAACGTAATGTGGGACGTGTAAGAGTGCGGGATTGCGGGTGAATTAGAAAGTTCGAAAGAAAGTTAAAATAGTTTAATTTACACCAAAACCACAAAAATGTTAATAGTTAAAAGTTATGTTTGAGTGTGCCCGGTCGCGATGGTCTCTAAAAGTACACTAATAATTAATTTGTATGATTAAAATTAGGAAGCGATCGATGCGCGGCCAATGCTGACTACGCATAGATTTTATTACGTGTTTAGGTGCATTGCACCGAACAGGACGCAAACGCCCATACTCCATTATATGTATAGTGGTTGGTATCGGTCGGAAACGAAGTCACTCATCCAGTCACGTGCTATAAGAGAGGACTATGTTCAGCAGTGATTAAGAATAGAGCGATGACTTCCCTTTACCACACAGCCAGATTAATGAACTCCAACCCTAGTGTCTGAGTATCTAAATCGTCTTACGGCCTCTGAGGTGATTCTAATGTAACGAAAAAGTACTTTGACGTAAGGTTCACGTGAAATCTAAAAATAACGTGCTATGTTATATAGTTTTGAGAATCTCTGTTTTTAAGTATATGCAGAACAAACATGACCTTAGACAGGGTAAAACACATAATATCTCACTAATCGAGTTGTTTTTCAATTCATGTCATGTTATTACGACAGAATTGTTATGCATTCGCTTGGTGTGTTCATAAATAAATTTGTGGAATTATTTTAAGGTTATATATTATTATACTTTAATTATCTGTAGGTATAGGTTTCAAAATTATTCTTTTCTTTTCCAACAATTAAATTTTTATGCTTAGGTATATGACGAATAAAGGGTGAGACAGTGTTCGGGCAAAAAGTTTTAAGGTTATAGTATATTATTTTAACCTGCTATTGGAAATAACCACCTGGCAGAAGGGATCAATACTGATAGAATAAACTATAAAATAATAAAAAAATCAATATATATATATATATATATATACCTGTATATATATATATACAGGTAGGTTGTTACCTATCTTCTTCTTCTTTATTCTTTTATCAGTCAAAAAATCGGTAGTTCATGTATTGTTTTATTCTATTATATCAAAAGTTCTTACCTAGATAATAAATTTTTTCAGCAAATATAGGTTTCAACTTGAGTTGAGATAAATGTTATCTGTTTTCTCATTAAATTAAATGGAAATGTTTCAAAGAGCAAGAATCAACAGTATTAAAATTCTCGACAAATACAAACCTTAATATGTTGTGGATAATCTAGTTACATTTTCAAGTTTGTAAATAAATACAATTTTACACAACGTCATCTATCCCCAATAAAAACAAGGGCTTGAAATTATGGGTACCTACCGAACGGAGCATAAACATGTCTATCATTTTATCTTTTAAATACATACATATAACACAACAACACCCAGACCAAAATTAGCAGACATGTTCATATTTCGGCTAACAGTAAGTTTTAATTAAAATTTATTAAGAAATTATGTCAAATGAACTCTAGCTGAAATTTTTTGTCATGTCATTGAAAAATTTACATGAAAGACATATTATATACTTCGTCCTACATAATAATATACAAAATCTTTCTCTATTGAAGATACTGTTCACTAAGTCAAACAGCGAACCGCACAATTTGGCCAATATTTTTTTACTGAAAAGATGCTTATTGGGACGAAATGAGCAATAACTAATGGGCCGCAAAATGAATGCGTTCACGGAGAAACATCCGACCGAGGGAAATCCAATATCTTGTTGCGAGTTTCTAAGGTAAACATGACATTTGCAAAGCTAGGCACAAGTGTACGACTTATTGAAACTTCCCCTTCTCGTAGGAATAAATAAATATTATAATATAGGAATATGAATAAATAACATGTGAGCACCATAGAATCCTAACCTATTTACATTACATGTATTGTATTTATTTAAATCAAATAAGGATAGACATTTTTTTAACTATGCGAGATCATGTTGATAAATAATTTGGCACCTTCGCTTCAATGATGTTTAAGAAAGCTCATAGTCATATCATAGCCAGTATCATATTGATTGGGCCTAAGTTCATTTCACCTTTTTAATTTATAATATACCTAAGCAAAGAAACGTTAAAATTCAGTTCCTATGTTTATTGTTATTAATGCTATAGACGCATATTGGTCAACAGTACTAGAACCCATTCTCAATGGCGCCTTTTAAACATACGCAGCAATCTTAATGTAACCAGCCTTTTGTGTTTGAATATAACCTAGGCGCTAGTTAAGAGTAAACGTTTTAGTATTTACTGTTTAAAATTACGCACATAAATTGCTTTTTTTAAGTTTTTAAGTATCTTTTATTACTCACAAATTACTCTAAAAACTTAAATTTCATTTTAATCTGATATCAAATTTCAAAAGCAGGCAGGCTATTGGGTGGTCAGTGTCAATTTTCCCTCTAATACACATAATTATAATTCTCAATCTCTTTACAGTCCAAGCATTTTTGTCTGTATTAGACTGGGTGTTTTCCATTTATAATAGTATGTATGCATTTATAAAATAAAGTACTTAAATAAAGTGAGATTATCCCTTGTTTAAACCTCCATTCATAAAAAGAGAAAATATGGACTTCCATATGTCCATGTCTGTAGATATTATACAAGTTAACAAATGTATCTAGTGGAGACATTCTAAATGTAGATTTCTTATGTCTTATCCCACATACACCACAAATGAAGTCATTTACCAATTTCCTCTTCCTAAGCGAATTCTACTTTAAATAATATTTTTTTCCTCCAGGCATCGATGGAGTGATTGAATCTTGCTCCATCTGCTTCCGCTGTTTCTGGATCGTATTTATTCGTTTAGAACAAGGCTGCAGTGTGTTTATATACTAGTAATAGAAGGAAAGAATACCTGCGACAGTTGAAATAAATAATTTTACTTTTTGCACTTGGAGATATTAAATAATTTCCAAAACAATATAAGTTTCTTACCTGGAGGAGCATGACAATTTCTACCAAAATGCAATCAAGAGCTTTCATTCGCCACAAAATCTGCCACTACTACTACACACTACTACTTGTCGATAACGCCATAAACAAAAGTTCGCCTGATTCACATCTTTTTTTCATATCTGCAAAAAAAAATCATAGGAAAGCACTAAAAACCCAATGAAATAAAAAGTCATACAGAGTTCTTATACTCTGAGGAATGGAACTTAGTTGAAGTGAACTTGACTCAAGTGATCTTTCTGGAGTGGTCTAGAAAGAATTTATTACATTCTAGATTAGACGCTTCAAACTCTCATTTTTTGTCGGTGTCATGTATAGATAGATACATGCAAATATTAATTAATTAGATTGTAGATAGTGAGCCGCTATGACCTAATCCCAAATCCGTCTAGGTTAGTAAATCGTAGACAAATAGCAAATAAGATAGAGGGAATTTAAGATTTGCTTTTCTCCCAATGAATTACTTCAATAGGTAATTTCGGCCCATAGCTAGTGTTCCTAGTCCAATACGTAATAAATAACGTGCCGCCAAAGCCTCGATCGCTACTCTGCAAGTTAATTCAGTCTGCCGGTAAGTTTTTACAACCATCCCTTTTGATCCAAAATAGTTTTACTAGGTGGTAGACTCGGGTCTGAGACATCTAGGTAGGTGCCAACGCAGTGCCGGATATCGTTCCGTAAAGTAGGAGTGTTTATCACTTTTGTGTTTCGTGATGGGGGCTCGAAATATAAGCTAGTAAAATTACCAGGTATAAAAGACCTAGAATCTGCTGTGGGGTGACAAATGCAGGGCAGTGTTAATGAAAAATAAAGACTACCTACTGTTATAAATTTCCTTCGATGAGAGCATGGTCAGATGTATCACTTACCTATCACCAGGTGAGCGAACTAACCGTCCCGTTCAACTTAATACATAATAAACATAATTAATATATTAAGTGTCTATAGCAAGAGTGCGTTGCCAGTAGTTACTTACCGAAGTGTCTCGTTAAGAGTGTAGCAATGTAAACTTAATTGTTGGCATCTGAACTCGAAATGTAAAGAAGAAAAAAGTCATCAACATCGGGAAAAAAATTAAAGGGGAAGGAGGCAGAGCACAGTCTTAGTGCAAAGAACCAATGACCGATAATGGACATTGTTTTCCTTTCAAGCTTCTAAGCTTCTCACTGATTGTGATTAGTTTTGCCTAATCACGAGCCATGAAAGGTAAGTTGGAGATATCAGTGCCTTTGTTTAGATTGTATGAGAGAGCGCTGCAACGTGTTCCCTAACTGTATATTTTTTTCCCTAATCCGAGACACCCGCAACTTCTTGCGGGTGTCTCGGATTAGGGTTAACCACAGACATCAGAATATACATTAGACTGGACAAGCCGCCAAGTTTATAGGCAGTCCCGGTGTCGCAATTTCTTTTCGGTTCTTACTTGTGAAAAATTATTATATTTCTTGGTAAATTTACTGATTCATTGCGATGATGGCATGTTACAATTGCACAGGATGGCATTTTGGAAAAAACGGTAATTTCTTCTAATATTCGTGCGTCTTGACTCGTCTCACAGAGCGTAAACTGGCAGCCAGTGTATGCTCGTTGAGCTTACTGTTGTCGCACTTTAAACGCGGCTTGCCCCATCTCCTTTATTGGGAAATCTGTGGGGTTAACATATTGCGGGGTTCACTCTTCAGTGGCAATAATTGTATTGTCGCCACCGCACTGCATTTTTCTTCCTTTTTCAAATCGTTTGAAAATATCATTTATGTAAATGTTATTTTCAAACGATTTGAACAAGAAGCTGTTGTTTTGTGTAAATAATAGGTACTATGGCATTCTACGCGGGCGGCGTGCAGCAAATAGAAAGAAAGACGTTCAAAGACAAAGTGGTCACGGGTCGCTGCAGATGAATTTAATTTATGTAACGCTTTCCTCGCTTTCAATTTCTTTACACAATCAAATAGAAATGCACTATTTTGCAATAGTTGTTCACAGTTAACGCTTTCTAAGTTTTCTTTAAATCACAGAAATAATTCTAATATAGCATCTATTCTTAATGTTATAAAGAAACATTTTTATGTCATAAAGTGAACATGGGCGGTCAGTTTGCTCACCTGGTGGTAACCTGGCCTGACCATATTAGATGCAGTGTTAATGAAAATAACCTATCATTATTTTTGGCCAACACTGCCCTGCACGGCTGCACCCATAACCCGAGACGAAAGATCTCCGTTAGTTCTCTTATACCCGGTAACTTAATAAATAAAAATCCAACATATAATTAGTAATGAAATACGATATCATAGGTGACCTATAAGTAATCCTATGTAAAGTACCTGACCTACCACCTGCCTAGCGTTCATTATAAGAATATTATATTTAAAAATACACATGAAAGACTATGTTTAAGTTATACAAAAACTCAATTGTTTTGCAAATCACAACATTAACTGCCGCATTGGTATTTGCCATACTAATATCAAAACCCAATGCGTTTCACATTGTATTTTTTAGTAGATGTAAGTAAAACAAAATTTTTATTTATTTTTATTTTTATTTATTTAAAAAAATATATTATCTTCTACACTAATACATTAAGTGGAGACGGTTAAAAATGACAATATAAAAGAAATAGTACTACAATGTTCCGGATCGGAAATTTCCCATTCGACTAACAGTCACGCAGACAGATTTCCGTTCGGTACTCACTCATTAAACTTCAATAGGTTATATTTCAGACCGTGAGAGCCATGCCGACGCGACCGGAGTGATACCTCGGCCACACAGAAAACACGAAACAACGCACAAGTTGTGCTTCGTCTAGTGAATGAGCTTTTTGAATGCCCAAATTTACCTCATTCTTCCTTAACCTCTCTTTTTATAATATTGGCATCGTACTAGCCAAGTTTTGTCTCGCATTTACCTGTAGTACGATTTGAAATCCCTAAGAGAAGATTTCGTAATAGACAATAGCTTTTTAGCCACAAATAACGAATACCTATAATTTTTTTTTTGGCTCAATAATAAATACAAATATTTTTTATGGAATTGTAAAATATTTTTAAAAACTTGCATGCTCTGTGGGAACGGAACTGGATCGTTCCACTTCAGAGGATGTCAGTTCGAGTGGATACCCACGCGGGCCCACTGGTTTTTGGTGTGTTAATTTGTAGATATTTTTTTGTCCTTTGAAGAGTTATTTAAATTTCGAATGTCTGTTTTTACGATCAAGGTTATTTGATCTCTTAACACTCTGGATCAGCCAGTCGTAGTAATAGTAACGACTGATATTACAATCAAGCCGAAAAACATTTCGATATTTTTTTCTAATATTAATTATATTAACGCCAGCGCAAGGCTGAGACAAGAAATAAGCAAGATTTACTCAAATAAACTCGTCATAAAAAGTCCCCGTAAGGTTCTGTTTAAATAATAAAAGACGACTCGAACTCTATAACTTGGTGGTAAGTAAGTATTGCCTGCCCATAACAAATGTACTGTTGGAGGACACCATCAATACGGCCATGATCATCCCCTGAGACGACAGATGTTAACTTTCGACGACCCATTTGGTGTTGCGGTTGAGAGGTCGACTGCAACGCCAAATGGGTCGATCCCCGGGCAGTACAAACATTTGTGTGCATGAACATGTCTGTTTGTAATGGTCTAGGTGTTTCTATGTATAATATGTATGTGTTTACAAAAAAAAATATATAAGTATGTTTATACGTTGTTTAGTACCCATAATACTCGTACAGGCTTGACGCTTAACATGGGTCTAGATGGCGCTGTGTGAATGTTAGTGTATATTTATTTATTAACTCTCCTATACCAAGTAATTGAACTAGCTAGTAACAGAGCATTATTCATGAAACATAGGAACTTCACTCAGCGATGTCCGACACTGCGGTGGACATCTACCTAGACTCAGTATCGAGCGTATTCATTACCTATCAAGGAGAAACTAAAAATACTTGTATAAAAAATATTTTTATCCTTTGAATATACACCATATTAATCAGTCTCCATAGTAAGTATCTATAACAATGGCCGACCAACGCATTGTCTCACAGCTATCCAATTATGTCGGTGATATCTTCCACGCTGACCATTGTCCGCGTAATAGTAATCCGATATATCTCTCCACTTTCATATACTTACCTAAGCTTCGTTATAAGTAGATAATTCTAAAATTTATTTTATGTAAAAAATTTTGTAAATAAATCTGGATAAGAATGTGATAATGATAAAAAAGAAGAGATAAATCAGTTTATCAGAAGTCAATTCGATAAAACCTTAAACTAATATTCCAGGAAATTATGTATACTTCTGTTTTTGTTCGCGGCACAAAAAATATACTGGTGTTTTTTAAACAAAGACTCATGAACTGTGCACAAATTAAAAGTAAAGTTTTAGAAATAAAGGGAAGGCATTTCAATTTATCTGTTTAAGTATTTAGTTTTTTGAGATGTGTTCTTATTTCATGGTGATACTTAAAAAGCACCTAGCTTTTTATAAAATATCTTTTATTATTGGTCCTCTTGGGATTCCATATGAATGTTTATTTTTAACATTATATTTTCTTTGACCATAACAATACTATTTATATTCTTTCTTTAGCAGCTTCCATTTATTAGGTAACTTGAATCTTACATGTATACAAATTCAATTATTGCTCAAGTAGACATACTCATGCTTCACATACACACGTAACATACCTATATCTACGCTTACAAAGTCTCGTAAACAACCCTTGTGAAGGGTACATTGCGCATTATTCTAATGAACCGCAAACAACAGCTGTTCACAACGACGCGAGCCGATCGTTCGTTTTACTTGGCCTGGCAGGTGGTTCTGTCACAAAGTACAGGTGCAAAGTAAAATGTTGTCGACCCATTTGGTGTTATGGTTGAGATGTCGGCTACTACACCAAGAGTTCTGGGCTTGATCCTCGGGAAGAATCAACATTTGTGTGCATTAACATATGTTTTTACAAAAAAAATTACATCATATACGCAACTGTCACTTCGGGGACACATTTTTTCAATTAATGACATTCCGTCCGTATTTTTATGTGGCCATGATCAATATATATTCATGAATTTATTATTAAAGTTATATATTATAGCCTATGGTGTTACATTTTAAGCTATTACCTGACGCGCATTTAACAGCTTATTAAAATTTAATACAATTTGATCATCACGATAATTAGGAGATATGTAAAAAAAAAATCCAAACTCTTGGGACTCCAGAAAAGTGCACGTAGTTCATTTTGTTGCATCCCAATGGTCACTAAGAAGGACCATTGATCATAGTATAAAAAAGACTATGACAATTAGGTGGCGGAAGAAATAAGTTACATTAAGAATTGATACAAAAGATCTTAGAACTCTTTGGAGGACCAGAAGCTTAATATACTTTGCTGTAAAAGAGGCTTGCATAACTCCGCAATTATGTAATGTCGTTTTTTATTTTGTTTAAATAACGATTTTCATAAAAATACTTTGAACAAAGTTGGAAACAATATGAAAGTAAGATTTTAATGTAGTAATACTTCGTGAAGTATTATTTCATTAATATTAATATCAGTAGTTACAAAATCTTTGTAATAAATTATAGTAAAGCTTATGTAGGTAAATGACAAAACTCTGTAACCACTGATATAAAAAGATTAAAAGAGTAACTCGAGTTTCTTGCCGGCTCTTCACGAAGATCCTACTTATTCCGAACCGGTGGAAGTCACAAAAAATATGATAATAATAACAATTGACGATTCAAAAGTATCTGTAACAGATTTATTTGAATAAAGATTTTTTTTTTTCTTTCTATCTTTAAGTCAAATTTATAACTAGCTAACAGCTAGTAGCTAGCATGGTGAATAGCGCAATGCATGATCTAAAGGCCTTTTTTAAAATGATCAAAATTATGTTTTTCCCAGTTTCACAATCTGGGTTGGCTGGTAGGTTGGCTAATTCCAATTTCAAATCAAATCGCCGCTTCAAAACATAAATAGAATGTCAACGAACGTCTGTCGTGACCTTGCGCAGTGGACGATTAATTCCCCAATCCAAGATCAAGTCAATAGGTTGCCGCGGCCTTGCGATGACTGATGACGTAACTACGATGCCTCTGTCTTCACTGCGCGGGCGGCTGTACGGCCACATAACCGCGCGCGACGCTAACAAACGTTCGAAATACAAAAAGTGTTTTTTATTCCTTTGTGGCCTGTAAATTTTGTATCTGTGATTGTGTCATGTGATATAAGGTGATTTGTATTGTGTTGTTGGTTTTATTGGACAACAAACAACTTGCGATATCGAAACTTCGCAGACACGAAGTATTATTATTGTTTGTAAGTTTTACATGAGTACTGCTATATTATTTGTATACAAAAAATGGAGATAGATAGTAAATATGTTTTGATAGTAGATAGAAATAGTGATTCAATCATTCGAAACAAAAATACAAGTATATTTAAGCTTATTAAAAAGCTAGATTGCTTCGTAGCAATAAGTGAGTACCCACAATCGCTTGAAAAAGTTTGATTTACCTACTTCAACATTTCCGAACAAACAGCAATTTAATTTCCATATAGAACCCGAGGAGCAACGAAATAATCTTCTCATGCGATATGTAAATTTGTACGTAGGTTTCAAACGAATTTATCTATTATGTATATAATGAAGTTCCTACATTTGCAAAGTCAATAACCTCCATTATTGTTTCATTAAAAATCAAACAACTTAAAGATTTTCCGAAGATAGTGTACATAGTGCGACAAAAAAAATATTTAGAGGAACTTCAAGTTAAAGTTCAAGTTAAGCGTCCATTGCCATGGTTGTTATTGGATGGGGCCTGAAAAATATCTCGAGTCCTTTCGAGCTTTGAGAAGCATGTCAAACCGTTGGTCTTAACTAGTCTTTTAGAATGGAATTGAATGATAGAAACACTAATTGGGCCTGCGTGATGGTCCAACCCAATCTTGCAAAAGCCGTGCTGTGTGGTAAGGCCTGGCCTGCAGTGGGTTATTAGCAGTCTCTAGCTGATAAGGAATCTGTATAGCAAGCGCTAATAAAGCATAACTTAAAAATGCTTGAAGTTTCTCACTAAGAATTCACATTAGAGCTTTGGTCTATAAATCTTTAAGCTAATCATGACAACTTTTTTGGTTAAAAATTACGAGTCTTTTTTCTAACTGACCATTAATGATGGTCCCTGATGACGTTAACAACTTCACTGTGTTGGCCTCATTCGTTATTTGACAAGAAGCACGGCTAGCAGGCGAGTTTGACTTGGATCCCTAAGAATGTAGAATCTGTAAAAGTCATCTGGTATCCGGTAATGGTCAGTTAGAAAAAAGACTCGCTTTATTTGCAAACCCTTCCCAAAGCGCTTAAATAATTGGAAAAGATAAAAAAAGCCTTAGCGGGATGCCCACTACCACAGAATGCCTGGTACCTTTGATTTTTTTATGTCATTTTCTTTCTGAACCTTAAAACTTCGTATTTTACGACAATTAACATTCTTCGTATTACTCGTTCGCTAGTAGATACCCAAATGTATCCAAAGTTTATAATTTAGTTTAGAATCCCTGATACAAATAACAGGCTTTATGAACATAATATATACGGCCAAAAATATCATTAAAACCAGAGACGTTTTTAAAATTCAGTAGTTTACTTTAACGTGATTATAAAATAGCAAATTAACGATTAAAATAGTTCGCCGACCTAATAACCGGACTCTGCACGTCTGCATAATAAAACGATAAAATACCAGACTGATTAAATTTATTAAAATTTAACCGAAAGACTGTTGCTGTTTTTCGAGATTCCAGTGTGCTATTTTTTATAACTTTGGCTGCATCTGTAGTGTTTTAAACACAGCTCTATTGAATGGGGCTCTGTTCGGGATGACGAACAATTAATTGTTATCTGTATAATTACTTGAGATTTACTACTACGTGCTATTCTCTTATAATATTAGCAAAATGATTAAAGAAACCTCTCACAAAAGTCCAAGCTTTTACTAGAGGCGTCACTCGTACAAGCCAAGTCTGGCTTCCACACACAGTTATACTCACATTTGACAAGACATGACATGATCACACATGATCAAATACCATGCTTTGATTGTGCTAACTAAAGCATCAGTAAGGATTTTAGTAATTTATGGTCTTTATAATAATTAACAACAGTGGACGTGCAAGTGGATTTGCAATCATAAATATGAAATAAAAACAAACGTAGGTATCCGTCCCCAAGAATTCTCATAAGAAACCAATATGGCGGACTTCGTTTGCTTTAAAATAAACAAATGAAGTCAATGATGCACAGTGCCGTCGCGTGCGCAGATACATTAAATGGTTGACCACATGTGCATAGCTAATATTATGCAACGCATACCATTGGCACGCGTTAATGCCGGGCCTATCGACTGTCCGCAAACTAAATCTTAACAAATAAACATAAAGGAACACAAGAATCGATTATTAAAACTACTACTATTACAGTTTATGTTCCGACCAGTATCTCTTTTGTTTTTATTTTTAAACTTTTGTTCGTTTTGTTGAAGCTATATCTTTGGGTGATGGTATTATGTTCCTTCAATTTAACGAATTACATCATGAGTCTGTTATCTTCGAGTTTTTAGCCATAAAACAAATTTAAGTATGTACACTTTACGAACTCACGTAGGTCCATAAAACGTACTAGTACTTTTGAATCACACAATAATAATTTCGATTAGTGCTGTTTGGTCAGTCAATTAGTGCTGTATGTCTTGCCTTTTTTGATCTTCTATCAACATCTTGATATAGTCAGATTATCAGATTGACTTTCACAACATCAGTGAAAAAAATACGATAGAAGATAGATTAGGTAATTAAAAAGACTAGTTGTAAAAATGATATTTTGGTGTATGTATTTTATATTTTTTATGTGCATTTAGTATAAAGCCGCTTTTTGCACATATTTTTATATGTATATTTAACACTACGGTGAGTATCTAACTAGACGACTCAGTATCGAGCTAAGCACAATTAAAAACCTAAACAAACCAGTAATAAAAGTCTCAGTAACGTAATCATTTTTAACCCCCGACGCAAAAAGAGGGGTGTTATAAGTTTGACGTGTCTGTCTGTCTGTCTGCCTGTGGCATCATAACTCCCGAACGCATGCAGTGATTTCAATTTAGTTTTTTTTGTATTAAAGGTGACTTATGTGCGAGTGTTCTTAGATATGTTTGATGAAAATCGGTTGAGCCGTTTAAAAGTTGTGAGGAGTGAAAGTGGGGAGAGTAACCGAATGACTGCAAATATACTTGGACTCAAATGAAACCACACTGAAATAAAAAATATCGACGATTTCCCCCGACGCAAAAACAGGGGTGTTATAAGTTTGACGTGTCTGTCTATATACTAAAATCTAACTTAACCTAATCTACCTATAAACCGCTCTTAAACTAACAATTTAAATACAAATAGTCTTATTAAGTAACAGATGAACATAAAAACAAAATTAAGAGAATAATTCAAAAATTTTCATGAAATTCCTTCAAAAAGTCTTGTGTAAAAGCCTAAAGAGGTAACCATCCTATGAAAAATATCGTAGATAAGAAAGAAATAATAAGTTTATTTTTTAGAATTATTAATAGATGCTTAGGCACTTTAACATTAAGTTTCTTTTATTATTTTTTACTTTTTAATGGAAAATTACTTAAGTTCTTGTGTCGGGGGTTTTTTAAATTTTTAATTTAATTTTTTGATTTATTTATCTAGACCTACGCTTAAACTTAAGCTCAAAAGCTGACTCACTTGGCTTGATTTGTAATATGAAGTGAAAATGTATTTACCGAGAGAAATTGAATGTTCTCCTAGGTAACCTCATTTATAGACGAGAATAAACCTGTCAGTAAGCAAATATGGCTTAAAAAAATTGTATGACCTTAACAGATGTATAAGTAGGTACCTATAGATCAGTATGTAAACATGACTAAGTTTTCTATCAAGTACAGACATGTTACGCAAGTTATGTAACTGAAAAAGTGCAAAAAAAACTGCTTCAATTTCAAGAGGAAAATACAAAAGTGTCAATTTTTGCGGGATTTGAGTTAACTTTTTGATTAATTGGAACATAAATATCAAAAGGAAAGTTGGCATTGGCTTAAAATAAACAAACTAGCACTCATAATAAACAAATCCGTATATAATTATTTAACGATAGTTAAATACGAGTGCACCTTTTTTTTTACTTGGCTATGTGATAATGATAATCTATGCATAAAAATATTACAACAAATAATGTTTTACCGGTTAATAACCATAATTACTTATCATTATTCTTGCATGACCAAAAACTATAATATTGCTATCTTTTTTAAGACATGATTTAATAACACTGATTACTTCAGCTTAAAGGACTTTTGATAGGCTAATCTGTCTCGATTTTTTTAACATTAACTGACGATCTGTTTTGTTCACTTTTGTGTTAAGTTTCCTGACAAATAGACATTTAAAATAAACTCTTCTACTACTATTTCCTTTATATATTTAAAGCCTCCTTTTACTATGACTATACTTTTCTTATTTGAAAGTGAAATATTAATTAATTTTTCCTATTTAAGCTTCCGTCTAAAATGTCGCATTAAACAAAAAAGAGTCGACCTTTGCGTCGTTCCAGTTGACCTTGGCCCATTCTGTACCCTCGCCCTTCGTTAAAACACCGGCAAAGGTGTGTACGCCATTCTAAGGGTCTTTGACTACGCACTATTCACGAACCATGACATCGGGTAAAAAGACAAAATAAAATCAAGAAAAAATAAAATCAATAAAAAATAATATTTATTTACGAACTCTATCCAATCAGAAGGTATCGATATAGTTATAAATTTTCTACTTCTACTACTCTATTCATACAAAGTTTGCGGCAGAACAAAAATATCGCCAATGATCCTCAGACTCTTATCTGCGGTAGTTAACCTAGTTGTTTAGGGTTCCGTAACCAAATGGCATAAAATGGAACCCTTATAGATTCGTCAAGTCTGTCTATCTATCCGTCCGACCGTCCGAATAACACAACCCCTTTTTCTCCGAAACTATAAGCACGGCACTATTCAAACTTTGTACGTATATGTATTCTGTAAACTGTTATTAGGTTTTAATAATAAACTTGAAAAAAAAAAAATATATTTTGGGGATTCCCCATACATTGACCATTACACCTGAAACTCAATTTTTTTCAACGTACCTCCACGTGTGGGGTATCAATGTATAGATCTTTAAAAATGGTATTGAGGTTTCTAATATATATTTTTTTATAAATTGAATAGTTTCCGCGAGAGACACTTCTAAAGTTGAAAAAATTGTGTCCCCTCCCCCCCTCTAATTTCTAAACTATGGGTTGATAAAGTAAAAAAATATATATGATGTTCATTACCATAGTTAGTTTTTTTTATACGTCATAATCAGTGAACTACTATTTTTCATATTAAAGCTAGTAGGTGCCTAAGTAAATAAAAATTGTAACTTGCTGCTGCGGGACCCTCCACGGGCGATACCGACTCGCACTTGGCCAATTTTTATTCAACATAATGCTCCACTCATCACCAAATAATAAAAAACGATTTTAAATAATTATTTAAAAGCGTCGGTGGCTCAATGGTGTGGACTGTCGCCCTCCTACCGAGAGGGCTGAGGTTCGAATCCCGCCACGTACCAATGTGTTTTCGAATTTTCGAGATTATATGTACGTTATTCGACGTTCTTACGGTGAAGGAAAACATCGTGAGGAAACCTTCATGCACGCCTGCGGAGAGATTTAAAGGTTGTGTGTAAAGTCGTCCAATCCGCACTGGGCCCGCATGGACGACTAAGGCCTAATCACCCTATACGGATAGGCTCGTGCCCCTCGGTCGGGACGTTTAATGAGCTGATGATGATGATGATTTTCAGCTATTCAGGAATCTCAATAGTTATTTGTTTGATTTTGCATTTTAAAAAAAAGATACAATTTCTGGCCCGTCGAAAACTTTTTACGATTGCTTACTTATACCACAGATAATATAATATATCAATTAAATTAATTCTTTCACGTCTTCGTTATGGCTTGCAACATGATTGATTGAACCTGGATTGTAACTCATTATATGTTAATTATTTAAAACGAGATACATCTGTCTATGAAACTGTATAAAATATGAATATTTTAATAGCTAATCTAGTGATGTTTTAGTATCAAATAGCATTGTAAGGAACCTGTTTATATAACGTAGGTTTGAATTTCATTAATATAAAATATTTACGTCTCTGTCATGTACTAAATTAAAGGTCTTTAATTTGAAGAGTTGGAGCCAAAAAAGACCCAGTGTAAGTACTAGTAGTACATTCCTTTAGATATTTCTGTTATGTAATTATTTAAGTTTGAAATTAATAAATAAAACCGTTTCCAATATCCTCACATCGTAAATGCATCCCTTAGGATGCATTCACAAATAAATAACCTAATAATGTATCAACTTATACAAAAACTATATATATATATATGTTCATAACTTAATAAAATGTAAATCGGTAAGCTGCTTCGCAATTACTCCTAGTAAACGGCATGTACTTTGATATATATTTTTTATACACTCATTAATGATTTTCTTTTACTGATATTAAATTGAATTTTAAATCGTCTCAGTACATTCTAGACTGCGTCATCTATGTACACAAAAATTTACATGTATTTTCAAAAAAGTCAGATAATCATAGTTTGAACACTAGGAACAAACACAAACTTGCCGTTCCAAATCTTAGATTGCATAAGGTTGGGAACTCATTTGTGGGATTAAGCATTAAAATATTTAATAAGCTACCACAAAATGTAATTGATTTACCCCTGCATAAGTTTAAGTCTCATGTAAAGTCGATTTTAATAAAAAAGCTTACTATAGTATTAAAGAGTATATAAATGATAAAAACTCATGGACATGTTGATTTCCACGCCTGCACTACTTTTGTTTTTTTTTTTGTTATAATTTATTTAAATTTATATAATACTTAACTGCTTAACAGTACTATTGTAGATTATTATATTTTTACCAATACTTAATATGATAAAAATTGAAAATATTTGCTTGATATACATAATTATTTTGATTACAAATGAATCTTTATTCAACACAATTTATATGAAAAGAGTAACTACTGAGTTTCTTGCTGGTTTCTTCTCAGTGAAAAACTACCTCCCGAACCAGTGGTAGCTTCATTTGACATTCATAAGTGTTCTATAAGGACCTAAACTGAATAAACACTTTTCATTTTCATTTTCAAATACATATAAATACTTATAATAAATTTTAAGACTAACAAAGCCAATTTTGTATTATCCAATAATCACTGTAGAGTTGCAACGTGTCGACTTCCATTTAGTCTGCTAAACATGTCCTCGCTTTCGCTTAGAACTTCATTGGCGCGTGCTTATTTTGAGGGTGCCCATTTAATCTGGTGGAATTAAATTATGTAGGCAGAAATAGCTACAGTATCCCCCTCGGCGGTCACGGTTGTGAACGTATAGTAAACTTGAGTGGTGTGTTTAAAGATTACTTAGCTGTAATGGTGTTGTTTACGTTCCACATTCGATCTGAGACACTTCGAGAAGGTTCGATAATTTTATGTTATTTTTTCCAATGTATTTTTATAGAGATAATACCGAAGTGGTATATCCTGTGGTCCTGCCTCTATTTTTTGTATTAATCTAACATAACGATTCCATCAAAGCTGAATGATGTCTTCGAAATAGTAACTCAACCTCAAAAAAGCTACGTTTCCCTGAGGAGCATTGTTCTCGGTTCCCACATCGGAACTGCGCTGACGGTGCGTGAACTGTACATTTGAACTCGTGGGATATTTCGAAAAATCTGTAATAGCATAATACTTATTCATAGACACCGTTATGATATTTGATTTTCACTATGTTGGAATGGATTTCTGAACATTTGTTCTAGTTTGTTTTAATCAATGTCACCTATTTCTCTTACCATAAAAATACAATTTTACTCGTGTATTCTACGCGGTAGCTATGCTTTTATTGATAATATTGTTATATTCCGAGATTGATACGATCTGTAGCTTCGTTCAATCTTAGACTTTATTTTGTTTAATTGTGAGCTATTAAGTATTATTATATTTGGATAAGTATCGATAATGTAACAAATTACTAGGTGGCAGATGCAGTGCCAGATATCGTCCCGTGAAACAATAGCGTTATGCACTTTTGTGTTTCAGGTTGAGGACACTGTAGCTAGTAAAATTACCGGGTATGAGAGAACTAACATGTGTCTTCTGGGGTGAAGGGCGCACGACAGTGTTTAGGGAAAATAAAAGCTACCTATTGTTATCAATTTCCTTCAACACTGCTTCTGCATGGTCAGGTGTATCACTTACCACCAGGTGGGCGAGCAGACCGTCCTAACACGAAAAAACAGCTCAGGGAATAACTTAAAAGTGGTAATAGGGTAGTAACACCGAATATTGTAAGTTCTAATTCAAACAACGTACAGAACAAACCTTTTATTAAGGACCGACTCTAGTATCGTGTCTCTCTTAGATAAAAAAATAATGTTAACTTACTAGACTACTATACTCCAAAAAAAATTCTAGATTTTGAAGATAATAATCATTCTTCGATCTAAATGTACGTTACAATGTAGGGGTCAGATATAGAATAAGTGTGTATATACATATACGTTTATATGTATATACGTCTCGCACAATATTACTAGTGATGGCACATTTGCTCTGGGCATTACTTAAAATGTGGTAGGTACGTGATCAGCATCCATTTCGGCGAATACTGCTCACGATTCACTGACCTCGTAATCTGTCTCGGTATGGTACAATCACACAATGTGTGCCGCAGCGGTTAAGCACCACGCTTGCATTGTAAATGGCCACATTAACATCCTCCTGTATGAAAACCTGTAACACAGCACTTTGAATTTACGTTACCTTAAACTGCATCTTCGACTTCATTCAGATTTCGTTTTAGTTAATTTCGGAAAAAGCCTGTGATCGAATAAATTTCCTCAGCTCTATATAAAGCACTAACTAGCTACAAACTAAGCAAGTAACCTGAACTGTAGAAACTGTACTATGTTGTTAATATGACGTATAAAAATAATAAGTATTGCGCGAAGTTGGTGAAACTGCAAATTTTTCGATAAATAAAAATATAAGCATACTGTATAAAAATAATTTGTATTCAGTTTTTTATATTGTTTTTAGTAGCTTTCTAGTTTCTACACACATTTTAAAAATACCTACACAAGGTAATAATATTAGATAGTTATTTATAATGCAATGTCTAATTTGTTGCAGAATCTACTATGACAAACAACTAGAAATAATGACGAGAAAGTTCCTTTTCTGCTTCCCTCTCAGGGCTGGGAACATTGTCTTTGGATATATCGTTATAGTAAGTATACATTAGCTTATTAAAACAATATGTGTGCCTGGTGTGTTATACTCGTACTAAGTAAACCCCTCTAGCAAAGTGGAGATATGATACATTGCTTATATAAACATGTCAGGCGTTACGCCGCGTCGAGCTTGCGTGATAACGTACACGTGTATTCATTAAAACTAAATTTACTTTGTTTACAAGTGCATTATTTACGCGATAAATATTTATAGATGACTACGTTATATCATAAACCATTTCTTTGGCTTTTATCGCTATACTTTATTTACCTTTTTACTAACATGTTAGTAATCGAGTAAACAGCCCGCATAATAGTAAGTTTAAAAAGTCGCAATTCAAGTATACAATGTTAATCTGAAATGAAAAATATATTTGTAGTGATGAGCATCGTTATCGGTAGAGCCCACGCGAGCATATCACATTTAAAGGGTTTACATCATCATGTAAGCGCTATAATTTTAAATATATGGTTTCGACAACCTATAAGCGGGATAGTGTTGAGTTAGATGTAAGCCATTGATCAATGATGCGGTAAGATATTTCGTATAGGTAGGGCTCGATGGCGTAGCTTAACGTGGTTCTGAATACTTTCTTAGATTGCTTATGTAGTTGTGAGCAATGAAATGTAAATCTGAAGTCGAATATTATGCAACAGACGCAACTGATTTTCTATCGTATTGTAAAGGATATAAAAGAGCAAGTTGATGCCAGTTCAATAAAATAAATCAAATCCAGTCGTCAAACTTCCAAGAAAATAAGACTAGAAAATCTGACAAAAGATTACTCAAAACTTGTAAACATAAATGTAAACTTGAAGCAATATCAATTCTACAAGCGACTTTCTAATCGTAAAATTAAATGGTTTGCGTTTTATCCAACTAGAATCAGTTAAATTGTTCCAAGATCACGCGTCAGTGATTCAATAATTACATGTCTTCTATTGTTTGATGCCTCGCTTCCCAAGTACCAATGTACGAATTTCTCCTAAGATGTACACAGAAAAAGCTACGTCATAAGATGTTTTTGTTTCAATGTTTTCCACTTATTATATTGAATAATATGCATAAAAATCCAAAGTTTATGAAAGCATTTGACAACTGCATGGGTACCGCAGTCTCATCTTTTTTTCCTGCCACAGCATTACTACTTCGATTAGTAGGTGTAAAAGCAGGCTGACAATTAATTTTACTGGATACTGTGACTTAACATTTTAACATGTCAATAAACAAATGCAAAGTAGTCTATTCTTTGGATCACTGGTATATTAAGACGGTAGTTCCCTCCTAGCATCAGGTGGACGGTCTGCTGAATAGCATTACATATTTACACATTAAAATTAAAATATTGAATTAATCTTCTTTACTCCAGACAGTATGTTTAGCAGTCATCGCATACAACTTATACGGGCTTGGCCTCACGCTCGTCTCCACAAGCCAAGAGCATGGTGACAAATTCAGAAACTTCGAGAACTTGGAGAACATCTTCGGGCAGTCCAAAGATGAGCTGGTAAAGACTGTTAACGTGGCGTATAGCATCAGCTACATAGTCATCGGCTTGATATTACTGCTGTTTGCTGTTATGTTCACCTGTGGTGCTTATAAGGTAATCTAACTGTAATTTTACATAACTAAACTCAATCAGAATCTACCATTTCTGGATAAGCCTTTAAGAGCATAATATAGAGAAAATTATTTCATAGATCATATATTATACTAAAATTTGATCAACATGACAAATTATTAAGAAATCAGCAAATTTAAGATTATGTTATATTATTTAGTAAGAAAATATCTTATACAAAACTTTAAACCCTCTTAGGGCGTTATTTTAATTCCAACGTTTTAGTATTTAAGCTATTTAATCGCTTTTCCCAGATATACTTATGCACGTTTCTTTGTAAACATTTTAAATGAAAATCTCATCATGAAATTTTAAAGAAAACTGATGACATGAAGTTTCATAAATAACTTCTGAACACATAATAGTAATAGTACATTTTAGTTATTAAAATCTTTGATTTGTACCGAAAATCTCTGTACCTGAGTTGATATTATTAGATAAAAGTCCAAGTTTCGGCAAACATTTCACATCGCAAAAAACACCTAGCTATGGTTCCTAATGGAACTTTCCATCACGAAATCGACATGTCGTGTTTATGCAATAATGTAACGCGGAATCAATCAGAAAATGAACTTATTCGTGTAGAAAAAAAGAAAAAAAGCGCCCAAACAATATTCATCGGCCACTTAGTTGCGCAACTTTGACTATTATGAAATAACATCCGCATCACACGTGTGCGCACCGGAAAATTGATACAAAAAGTGTTTTACGAGACGACCACACGTTTTGAATTGAGAGAAACAATTTCAATAAGATTACAGAATACTGGTCGTCAAAGTGATCGTTAGATTAATAAATAAATTGTTTCAAACACAATAATTTTATTATAACCGCTGACCTGTTTAGCCCGGAATTGAAACCTGCAAACAAATTTCAAATCTTTTTATTTTCTCGTTAATCTTTCGAGTGAACTAAATAAACAAATATTTTAAAAGATATAATTACACATACCTACAATATCAAGAAAGATTTTGACTTATGAATTTTTAAACTATAAAAAAAAACTACAAAAAGTTCCAGGTTCGATCGTAAAATGCCTTTGTGTGCATGAACATGTTTGCTTAGAGTATTTTTATTGTTTTTATTTTTACATTTCATCATAATATCTAAAAGCTTCTTTGCTTAATTCGGAATTAGATTAGCACCGTGTAAATGTTTGTTAATATTTATTTGTAAAGCTACTAATATGATTAAACAAATTATATTTATAATGATTTAGTTACCCACTTCAAAATGTATGGAATCGTTATCTTTCTTTCAGGCGAACCACTGTCTCGTATCAACTTTCTTCGTGTACAGTTTCTTTCACCTGTTCTTCACCATCATCTTGGTGGTATGGGAAGCGCTGTCCGCAGGTTGGATACAGCTCGGGCTAATAGGGCTCTCGGATTGTAAGTATCTGTATTTATAGCATTCGACCCATTGGGTGTATGCTAAATACACTATGTAAGTTTGTGTACAATAATGTATCTGTTTGTATTGATATCAGTGTGTATAATATCTGGGTATACGTAACTGTCGTGTGGGTAGTCGTCATACCCGCACTGGGCCGCGTGAACGACTAAGGCCTAATCACCCTATACGGGTAGGCTCGTGCCCCTCGGTGGGGACGTTTAATGAGCTGATGATGATACGTATACGATGTACGTATATACAAAAAAGCAATATAAGTATGTATAATACTAATTACTGTCTTGAATTGGGCATCTAATCTCTTACCATTGCCAAATTGAGTATCTTTCCAAAAACGAAGGAAGTAGAGCCAATTTTTGTTAGTCACAATCATACCCGACAAGATATTGGATACGAGTATATCGTCAAGCGAATGCACTAGCTGCTACGCCACAGAGATTTATAACATACTTACATAAAGGCTTCGATATCTAGCAGTTCATTGCTCAACATAATAATAATAATATTTATTATCAGGTAATTTGCACCCATACAAATTCATAAGTTAACATTATCAACCTTCCATAATTCACCTGAAATCACAATAAGAGTATATCATAGATATAATAAGATTTAACATTCAATTCCATTTAAATTCAATTTAAGAAACTTAAAATTTATATAGATAAAAATAATAATGTCAAAAATAAAATTAAATCATATTACAAATAGACTAAAACTTACATAATGTACAATCAGCTATGCCTATCCTCATGAACCCTCTTCTTATCGCATTTCCCAATTAAAATCGAGTGTTATTGTTAAACTTAGTAAAACAATACTTTCTAAGTTTCATGAACAAATTACTAAAGTCTCATGAAAAGGTCACATCAGAGGTGCCTACCCAAAACAGACAAGGAAATATTAATTGATAATACTGTATCAATTAATATATCCTTGTCGATTTGGGAATATCCATCTGGATACGCTATGAGTCTGGATGCAAATTGATTGGAGGGATTTGATCTTTGTCTTACGGTAAAAAGGCGTAACTGTTTTAATGTGCAAACTAATTTAACGTTGACTTTATTATTTCACAGTGCTCCTGATATTTTGCCTATTCAGTGTAAAATATCTGATGGAAGCGATTCGTACGGGACATATCTACAGCAGCCCTGGAGAGGTTCTCTATAAATACTAGTTGTGATTGAACTGTTCAAGAATTTATCATTCCATCCAAATTGTGTAGATAAATATTATATCTTAAGTACTAACTAAATTAAAAGTTAAAAATCGAGTTGTTGAAAGAATTTTAAGCTTAACAAAATACTACATATGTAAACAAAACATGAATGTCTTATTATCAAATAGGTATATTTAATTCAAAATGATATTTTTATATTAAAATTCCTTGTTTCTTTACACGTAACATCTTCGTTATGAATATTAATTATGTATTCGTTCTAGATAATCGAATGCTGTCCATATATCAGTATGTTAGCAATTTCCTCACAAAACGTTATTTGCAATGTCAGTGATGGACAGGATATATTAATTTATTTTTATGTTGTTTGATATATTTGTTGTCATTAATACTAAAGAATTTTGATTTCCGTAAAATGCATCTGTTAATTAAGAAGGTAATTGTAAGTGTAACGTATGTATATATATTGAAAAACAATGTAAACATGTTATCAATATATCTTTGCCACAATTGTGTATTTTTTTACAACTAATCTAACTAAACTAATCATTTGACTCTTCCAAAGAATGTTTATGAAAGATCTTAACCTAAAATTAAGCCATTTATACCTACAACAATTATGGAATTAAAACTATTTTTTTAAATAATAGGAAGTTCGTTGCTATGTATTAGGATTAGATTGAGGTGCATTGAAATAAATTAAGAGATCAAATAATAAATACGTTTTTAATTTCTTGAAGTCGCTACTATTATTCCTACAAATTATCACATTCATTCATAAAACATCGCAAATCCTCACAAACATCAAAAATAAATTATTTACAATCACAGATTTTACTTAACATTCGATTTAATGGTATAACTTATATCATATCTTATAGTATACTGCATTAATAAACTATTGGTATCTAAAGAATACATTGTCTAAATTTGAGGATTCAGGAGAACTGAGGTCTCTTCTTCGACGCCTCTTGCCTAGCATCATGGGAACTACCATGGCCATAGTAGCCGGCACCATGCCTGCCCCACTGCTGCAAGTATAGTCGAAGTATCCGGTGAGGTGTTGGAACCAACCTTCCTCCTAATAACTCGGGTCCTCACAGGCCTTGTTTGCGATGCAGCCACCTCCAAATCCTGTCTCTTGTCCATATCTATCTTTGACTCTTCTACTGTCTGAAAACTCTTTTCTACTTCCAAAAGACCGCCATGTGATGTCGTCATATTCGTATGGGCATTATCAACGGGAAGCACAGTTAATGATACGGCTTGATGTGACGTCACTGATCTATTGTCCGAATGCTCTTCTGGAGTTGGGTTCAGAGATCTTTGACGCTTCTTATTCCTGTAGCCTTTTGTGGTTGAAAGAAGGACCCATTGACCGTCGCCGTTCGGAGGCCTCGAGCCCCGGTCATTATCGAGGTCGGGCGAACCCGCGTACACGACCTGCGTTGGCCTTCGGAACGGTCGCTTTGTATAGTTGCTTGATGCAGTGCTTCATATTCGTAAGGAAAATGAGATGGCCGGTGATCTGTCACTACTGAGTCTGATATCCCGTAATATACAGAATCGTCGTTTGAATTGCTGTTATCGGAGTCACAGTTTGGTTTTGCAGGACGTCTTCCTTCGTCCGGAGACCATGATGATGGATATGATGACTGATGAAGTTTATTCCACGTGGGTTTCATTGGAACTTCACTTTCGTATTCAGGCATATGGAGTTTATTATTAATGTAACCTGGTCGACTCATCATAGATGGTCTCTTCTGAGTTTGGGAAAAGCTATAACCATTTCCCATATCCTGGTAAGGTGAGTACCTATCGTCACTTGGAAATCTGTCTTCATCTTCGTTCCAGTGATTTGGTTTCTGTTTTTTGACGTTAGGCTTCCACTTTGAAATTTTACTAGTGGACCAAGCGACAGGCTCCAAGGTTACCAACCATCCTTGTCGTCGTAAGGATGTTTGTGTTGTTTCACTTTTAACCTATTCCAAGATGTGTACACTTTTCCGTTATTGTCTTCATCATCTTCACTATCCACGTAACTATCTATCAGCTTTAAGTTTTTCTTCTTCAATTTAGCAGCTAAAGCTGTAATAGCTTCTAAACGATCTTGTGAAAAGTCTCGATAATCTTTCAGCTTTTCCTCTGGATAGTCTTCAAAACCTTCATGTGGTCCTCTTCGCCATTGAATCCATCTTGACACGAAGGCCCATAACATCTGGACTTCCATCATCTTGGACGACATCATGAACGATATGTGTCATTAGGTTTTTTATATCCACATCGTTTTTTAAGTCAATAGCGCTGTCCTTCACTGTTTATCTTCTTCTTTCAATTATTGTTATCGGCTGTTTGCCTGGCACGTCTAATTGATAAGTTTTAACTTTGTCCTCGTATCGTTCGATTTGATCATTTGGACTTGCTAGAGCTGTGGCAAGTAAGCAAAACACAAGTAGCACTGTCATTTTCATTTATTTTCACTTTCTTTGGAGCGCGAGAGACGCGCGGCAGAATCGCGCGTAGACTGAGCGCCGGCGGCGACTGCAGTCCGCTGATATAGTTTTGATTGTGGATGCACAATGACGCCCTCCCTGCGCTCTAATGCAGTGGTAACTCAGTTCGGTCACAACGAATAAGCGAGATAATTATGTGGCGATTGTCGTTTGCTGGCGACTATCTTAATTGACTATCACGGCTCTCACAGGGCCGTGACCCCTGTAGGTGAAACCGTTTTTCATTTTGAACTGTTTTCACCGAGAATAATGGGTGAAAATTAACTGTTCTCCCACAGTGGTCGAAGTTGGGCAACCAAATATATTTTGTGTTATGTCCGCCCTAACATGAGGTTAGTAATGTTGTGTAATGGGTCACAATACGTGAATGTGCTAACTTTTGTTCATGCTTGCCAAAAGTTGCACAGCAGGGTTGTTATCATATTTACATAGTTTATTTTAATTATGCTTCCACATTTTACTACCAACTATAATCTCTTACTTTTTCAAATATTTTTTTTAAAGCTGTCTTGTTGAGGTACACATTTCGTAATATGTTTATAACATCACCAGGGGTTTGAAGTGTTAAGATGAAAAAATATTTTTAATGAAGGGCGACATATCGTCAAAAGTAATTATAGACATTGATTATAGTACTATTATTATACCTGTCTAATTACTTAAAATTAAGACATATATAACTCAAGACAAGAAGTAAACAGTCGGTAAAGGTAAATAACGTGTATTCCAACTTAGTTTAATATAAGATCCGAAATCAGGACATATGTATGAGGACGAAATTACGGTAATATTATGGATAAAAATCATCGCGACGAAAATCATCGACCTAGATAACCTACAAAGAAAAAATGGCTAAAATATTTTGTACTTAAATGTTTTTATTTAAAGACAAATTTTTTGTTCAATTATGGTTGCCTACAAAGAAAGGTATAAAAGCACCAAGTGCTAAGGCAACTGCATACGCAATTCATCATGGCAAACAATTATTTACTAAACTAAACTAAAGAAGTATCTTGGACGAAATTGTCAAGGAAAACAATATTGAAAACGTAATGGAATGTTTGTTTCAGATATTTAACTTTTCGTAGAATATGAAAATATTAAGAGTGTACTACACGTATATTTTGCTCTAGTTAGAGTCTAGAGCAGTGCTTTATAAATAGACTTGAATATATGGCCAGGCTTCCTATTAGTCGCTATGTCTGATTAACCAGGAGACATCAAATCCCTCCAAGCCAGAATCATACCAATACATGAACAATTGCTTGAAATGCACACACAACGATTGTCAAGAGTTGGAAAAACTTACAATTCATCCACTTAAACTGCTTCCAGTTCCATCAAAAGTGGCGACTCTCCTTAATGGCGCGATGCTTATTTCCTATCGCAGTTTAGATCAACGCGCTCTAATGCCCTGGCCGATGTTTTGCCTTTTTCTTTGCTATATTATGTTTTATATTTCTTATGTGTGTACAAGTGGGTACATTAATTTTTATGAATGTAGTTTTAAGATAATAGGTTCATGTTTGGTATTATATAAAGACTATTTAGATACTCTAGATTTAAATTTGAAATTTTACTTCTACACGTCTCTAGAGCACATGCAAGTAGAAGTAAAGTGTCAGTAGTGGTCACGTTGTACAAAACCGATGTCGTCGCAGAGACGAGTTCTAGAGTAGAAATCACAACAAGCGTGAAGTACTTATCCGAACGAGTGGCAAAAGTCGTTTCTGAAATTATGTATTTTTAAATTGCTTGTAACACAAGCACAAGTATCGCAAAATGGTCTAGGTATCATCAGTAGTACATTGACCCGAAAATATTTTGTTTTTATGCCTTCCATGGAACTGTACTTTATTACGGCTTCTCTATGAAAACATAGACTAATGTACGTATAATGAGATCATTGGGAAATACCAACTCCTTAAAATGTACTAATGATACGTATCCTATAAAATGAGCTAGTAACTTTACGATATAAGTATGACTGATAAATTTAATAATATATCATTCATCGTCTTTTTAATTTCCACTAGCAGAACTTATATCCCAAATGTAATGATGCAATATTTTAGAAGACTCAAAAGAAGGATTTAAACAATACAATAATGATTTTAACAATTTTAGATTTAATATATTTAAAAGGTATTATCGTAGATTTTATGTATTGTGCACATTTCCAGACTAAGTACATTAGCCGTAACCATAACTAGTGACGTCACAAGTGAGTAAATATAATGCAATTCCAATATGATTTTGCCTTTCAGAAACATAAACCTAAAAAGAAGAAATGTAATAATATTTGTTTCATGGAACTTAGAGACGTAAGTATGGCTACTACACATTGGCGGACTCAACTAAAATGCTGATCCGAGTAGAACCAGATGTCTACCACGCTTCAACAAGAGAAGGAATGCCACATTACGTCATTACCCACCATTACGAAACAGACAAAAAAAGTGCAGATTGTTAATTTCCAATGAAATTAGACACTTTTCTAATTTCTACGCAATTCACTCGTTCGCGACGAAGGTTCGTCAACCGATTCATTGCATCAACGTTTTGCATGGAACCATTTTGTTTATAGAGGAAAGTGCAAGTGAAATTATATTTAGAAACGTGTCAACACCACCTGCCGGTAGAAAGCATTAGATTGCCTGGCGTTAAATAAGATGGAAGACGCCATTACTGCGGCAGCACTGTCATGCTTCGTGATAGCTTGTGGTGAAAAGCTATTGATGGATAGGAATACCCATGTGTGAATTCTACGATATAATTATAAGAGGATATATTTGAAGTATTGGTTAAGACGTTCGAAATTGCAGAACACCAAGGGTTCTGGGTTCGATGCTTGTGGAGTAAAAGCAATTGACTGATGCAGTGTGATGATCGTAGTAGTTGTTTTACGCCTACTACATCGTTTAAAGTTTGATCCCCGTGTTATTCATCATGTCATGAATATATAATACATTTATCTATACATCTATCTATATATTTCACATATATGTTATTTATAAAAAATATAAGTATGTTTATCCGTTGTTTAGTATCCATATTACAGGCCAATGCTTAGTTTGGGGCTCAGCGCCGGATCTTAATTTTTTTTTGGGTGGGGCAAAAATTGAGAAATGCCGCCCCCGGCCACTTTTATTTATTTTTACCTTTATCATCCTATATTTTTTCTCTAATTTATATAAAAAGTTCTTTAATTTATTGACATTTGGACAAAGCTGCAACTTTTTACGCAGCTGTGATCAGTTTCAGAGATATTACATCTCCTTGTGTTACTCCTCGGTGCCAATGATTGTGTAAGTTCTTCATGTACTCCGCCTGACATAGTAGCGCTCTTGTACAAACATCTCAACAATTCGATATAGCAGTAGTAAAGTCAGGCACCGTTGTAGGGAATGAAGCACAGCCCAAGACTCGATCGAATCGAAGGCTTTCTCATAGTCCACAAACGCCAAACATAAAGGTCTGTTATACTCTCCGGTCTTTTGTATAACCTGCCGCAGCGTATGCAATATGTAGTCTATGGTGCTGGAAATCGTCAAACCTATGCGCGAGACGGATCAAGATGGCTCTGGAGAATAACTTGAAGATGTGGCACAATAGCGTAATGGGTCATTAATTAGTCTTTTTGTAATGTAATTTATATATATTTTTGACGTACATAAGTGCTTTTTGTAAGCCTAATTTAAATAAATGGATTTTGACTTTAACTTATCATAAACGCAATATTAGGCTCTCTCCAAGTGGATACGAAAACTCGTTCGCAGGGAATTCTACTGTTTCAATACAAGGTTAATTACCGACCTTATTGAGGAGAACAGGGGGCCCAAAGTTTTCCAAAAACCACTTGGGAGGAGCTTTCTGGTGAAGCTTAAGATAGCAGATGGCCAACTACTCACATTACGCCAACAGATCCTGGAAGAGGTTGAGAAATTCTATGGATGACTGTATTTATCGAGCGCTCATCGGCCACAGACCGAAGACAGCGAAGATCTACGTGCCCCACTAAGGCACCATTGTACGTAGGATATCCCGGATGTTGATGTTAGCGAAATTAGTGCAGCACTGGAGCATCTGAGAAGTGGAAGGGCCCCGGGAGAAGACGGTTTTACGACAGAACTCCTAAACACCGGTGGGCAATCCATCGTTAGGGCATTAGGTGAGCTCTTTTAATGCCGTCATCTACCAGGGAACTACATGGAGGCGTGGTCCAGAAGCGTTCTTTAAGAAGGGTGATAAAACTCTCTTGAAGAATTACAGATCGATAGCGTTTCTGATAAACGTCTATAATATAGTCTAGTCTATAATATAATACAATTTCGATAGAAAAGCTAGTAGGAGGATTCATTTGGGCTGCGCGCATTAGGCATTTTACATCAGATCTTCACGTCGACAATTCCGCAACGCTTTAAGATAAAAATCTTTGAGAATCGTCGTACTACTCGTCCTACCCATACCAACATACGCAGATGAGACATGAACACTGACTGCGGGATTGGTTCACAAATTTAAATCCGCAAGAGAACTAAAATTACCGACATAGTTCGCCAGATTAGCAAACTGAAGTGGCAGCGTAGGACGCTCTCTGGCCCGATGGACCGACGACTTGCGAAAAGTCGCTAGTGGAGGCTGGATAAGAAAAACGGAAGACCGGAATATCTGGCGCAAAATGGGAGAGACCAATGTCCAACAGCGATAGGTTGATTAGAGAGGGAAAAGGTTTAATCACCTTTCTTGAAGAAGAGCACCACCACGCAATTGCGTCACACATCACCGATTCGGGAATTAAAGAGCTTCTGAAGGGTCTTAAGCACTGGCGTGCCCCCTACTTTCAAAAGCTCTGCGGTAAATCCGTCGTCGCGGGGGTCTTATGAACCTTAACACTTAAGCTGTTTCAGAGACATCCAAAACTCGGCAAAAAAAAGCAATGTCATTAAAAAGTTACAATTTATCAATTATTGGTATTGATTTGGAAAATGGAAAGGACTTGGCATCAACGTTAATGGCGAGTTCATCACTCACCTTCGATTTGCCGATGATATAGTAGTCATGGCAGAATCCATGGAGGATTTAAGCACTATGCTCGAAACCCTAGACGGAGCTTCTCAACAGGTGGGTCTTAAAATAAACATGGACAAGACGAAAGTCATGTCTAATGCCCATGTCGTACCTATACCGATATCAGTTGGAAGTTCTGTCCTCGAAGTTGTAGACGAATATGTGTACCTAGGACAGGTAGTCCAAATGGGTAGGTCCAACTTCGAGAAGGAGGTTTCTCGTCGAATCCAATTAGGATGGGCAGCGTTCGGAAGTTAAGGAAGATCTTTTCGTCCTAAATACCTCAGTGTCTCAAGACGAAGGTTTCTGACCAGTGTGTGTTGCCAGTTATGACATACGGAAGCGAAACGTGGTTGCTCACTAAGGGCCTCTTGAATAGACTCAAGGTTGCTCAGCGTCTATGGAGAGGGCTATGTTAGGTGTCTCCCTACGCGATAAAATCGAAACAATGATATCCGTAGGAGAACTAGGATGACCGACATAGCCCAGAGGATTAGCAAGTTGAAGTGGCAGTGGGCAGGGCACATAGTGCGTAGAACCGATGGCCGATGGGGTGGAAAGGTTCTCGAGTGGCGTCCACGTAACGAAAAGCGAAGCGTAGGCCGACCCCCAACCAGATGGACGGATGATCTGGTTAAGGTGGCGGTAGCAGATGGATGCCAATTGCAATTGATCGGTCCGCGTGGAAATCATTAGGGGAGGCCTTCGTTCAGCAGTGGACATAATTAGGCTGTAATGATGATGATGATGATGATGTATTGATTTTAATATATTAATCAATTAAGTTCTATAATGAAATAGGACTACTCGCCTCAGCTTTTTCGAACTCACACTGGATGAAAAAGGCGTTTCATTTCCAATTTATTTTGTATATTTTCTTCAAAAACGTGGTCGCTTGATGCAATGAAAAGGAGCTGAAATGTTTATCTTAATTTTTTTAATTGTAGCTGTCCATCATAAAAATTATATAGGTTAAAAGCAGCTAAGTTGGCATCAATTAACATAGAGAAACAACTAGGTAACTTTGAAATAATACATTGCTGCCCTGGATAGATATCGACGAGAGAGTTTTCGTATATAACGTCATTCCTCAGATCGCGGCTGCACGCGCCTGCTGGCTGTGATCTGCAATTCCTGCGTGTGCCTATTTAGAAATATGAAAAAAATGTAATGGTTGAGTAACATGCCTTACTCCGCGCTCCGGGTATCGGTTGAATTTCTATGGCCATGAAATATCTGCACTTGTACTATTATTTATAGTACAAGTGCAGATTCAAGTGCGTTGGCAAGTAAGGTAAATGATGAGTGATCCATAAGTCGGTTTGCCGCCCCCTGACCGTGCCGCCCGCGGGCACGTGCCTCCGTCTGGGCAGACCCCTCCTATATAGTTCCTCCTAAATCCGGCCCTGTTGGGGCTACATGGCGCTGTGAGAACATTTTTTGTCAGTGGATATTTATTATCTGTCTGGGTAAAACTTTATATGTGTTTATACCTTAATGAGTTTATATCGTACACTCATAGCTTTAGATCGAGACTTGATGGTGCTGTAAGAATTTTGATGATATTAAGTGGGCGGGACGATCAGGTACAAATAATAATTTCAACCAACCTGCATCTGTCATGTTCAGGCGCATTACTGACCACTAGGTACCACGAGTGAACTGACCGTCCCGTTCTCTTTATCTCATATAAAATGTATATAACTATTATATACATTTATGGTTTTTTGTTTTCCTACTCAAGACATTTTTACACAAATTCATTTCTTTCAACCGCATTTTCATTAAAACATTTTAAAAACATACAAAACAATTCACTTGATTGTATAACGAGAATACTACCACCACAAAGACTGCAACATTGTTCGTAATTGAGACATATTGTGAAGAGTTCCGCTTGTTGTGGGTGCAAAGAAGCGTAGAGGCCATGTTTATATTTCATTAAAATACATATCTATCTCTTTTCTACGTGCTATATGTACTACTTTCTTAAACTATTTTTATTTTAAGTCCATTTGCACGGCAACAAAGCATTCGTGACTCATTTGGTGACTCATTCGGATAAGATAAGGTTTACGATACAATTATTTCTGGGGAGTTTATTTTCTATAGAAACATTAATTGAGAATTCATAAAATTTATTCATTTTCTATTGATGAACCTAGGTATCTCATTTAAACTTAATATGCTTGGAATATGGTTCCTTAAAACGTGGATAATAAGATACAAGACATTACGCAATTTATCTTTGTGGCTAACTTTTAAAGAAGAAATCGTTAAGTTTTAATACCGTGATAAAATGTACTATAACTACTTAACCCCTACAACATCCACAGCTACACAATGGCCACCCCTATTTCAATACTGGAGAAAATAGGACTGTTATGGTTCTAAAATTAGTCCACTATTCGACTGAATAATACAGTTTATATCACGAGCAAATGAGATCGGAATGTTTCTTTTATGTCGTTAGTACTTATTATTATTATGTCTACTAGGTGGCAGACTCGGTAGTGACTGAGTCGTCCAATAAGGTATCACCGCAGTGCCAGATATATAAAGAAGTGTTTTGTACTTCTGTTTTTCAGGATGAGGGCCACAGACATCCGAATATACAATTAGACTGGAAAAGCCGCCAAGTTTATAGGCAGTCCCAGTGTCGCAATTTCTTTTCGGTTCTTACCTGTGAAAAGTTATTCTATTACTCGGTAAATTTACTGATTAAATGCGATGATGGCATGTTACAATTGCACAGGATGGCATTTTGGAAAAAAACGGTAATTTCTTCTAATATTCGTGCATC
>PQWD01014881.1:0-17962 GCA_019425675.1 Leucinodes orbonalis
TTAAGGAGTGCTGTGAAACAATTAAAATAATTAGGATTTGAATAACGAGATTGAATTCATTTTATTTGCGGTGTCTCAGATGAATAGAAAAAATACGATAGCGTGAAATATTTTTATTTAAAACTTCTTTATTGAATAAGGCTTGTGAATAGGAGCGACCGGTAGTTGTCGAAGGGTGGAAGTCCTATGAATCGAAGTTCAATAATTTGCTATTTTCCAAATGTGATTAGAGACCATAGGATCTCTGTTTTTTTTCTGAACAATCATAAAATGCGAATGATATGTTGTTCTCTATTTAATATTTTACGTTTTGATTAGATTTACAATTTGTAACGATTACGTGATTTTTTATTACCTTTTGACTTCGTGGTATTTGGTAGCTATTTTTGTGTCCTATTAGTTGCTCATATGCATTTATGTGACTGACCGCTGTATACAATATTCCTTGCGGACAAATGTAAAGCAATTCAGTTTACCGAGCGTTTTCTTTTCTCTCAAACATTCCCACGTAACAGCTCAATGGTTTACTAATTAATCACTCGCAAACTGGACGAGAATTTGGATTTTGAATAATTTCATTTCAGACTCATATAGAGAAATCTCGTGGGCCAAACGTTAATCTTTTAAAATTAAAAAAAAATGTTTTTTTATTGCGATTTGTTTGATACTTAATTTACTGCTCGTTTTATTTGCGGGTTTTTCCTGTTGCTTTACAACCAGTAGTATTAAAATTTTCTAAGGGTTGTAATTATTAGTTAGATAAATAGTGAGACTTAACATTTAGGTTTTGTAGATGCTTTTAAACAATTACTATCATTCAAATCATATTCCCATAATCGCTATAATCTTACAAGCTTTATGATTATTTGTTTAGTGATAAATCGTGTATTGTATCATTGTAAATAATCAATTTTCCATTAATTTAGAAGAGTACAAATTATTTATGTTATAAATGGGAAGGTTACTATTTAGTAACAAACAGTCGATTCTTATTTTGAATACGTACTGATAGTGAATTGTTCATGTTTGCCAGATAAAACTAGGGTTTCCAGTGTTTGATGTAAATATATTTTGTAGAGCAGATACATTAACTGAATCGGGTTTTTTGTCTACTTTTTTCATACATTTCGGTAAATATTGTAACTAACGTAGGGTCTGAATTAAATAAAAAGGTGCATGCCATAGTTTAAGTAGCAATTGGTTAAACGAGTGAAATGCATATTAATTACAGGATAAAATGGATGAGGTCACTGAAACTGATGTTCCGAGCAATCAATTAATAATTTAATTTATTCAATTATTATAGGTTATTCAAGTTGGTGCTAGATAGTTACTATGCCAGTGATGTTTGTTTAATTGAATTGTGTCGTATTTTTTATCACTGCGATTGTATTTTTAATTTTTTGGAAGTCTGTGAGCCTTTGCCTTTAAAGATTAATCACCAGACAACACTAAATTGTTGTAAAATTGCCAATAATATACAAACATTAAGTGCTAAATGAGAAAGAAAATAATCTGGCAGTAATTTGTTAGCAAATTTATTTATGAATGCGCAGATGCGGGTAAAGCATGATTTTTTCATCCCATCTAGTTGTTCCAGTACTTGGGAGTTTATCTTGTAAGGTTGTGCGACGGTGAAATTAATGCAAGTGTAATGCCGTATAATCATCACAGTGGTAGGCACAAATGGTATAGTGTAAGGGTAACTTGTTGAGAATTGACGATTACAAAAAAATGATAATGATTGTATTATAACAGAAATATAATTTATTCAAACAATCTATATTGAATTTTATTTTAAAATTGACATTTATTTATATTGCGTGATTATAAGTTTACCTATAAGGTAACGCTGTTGGTTTTCTGAATAAATAAGTACGTAAATATTTAAAATTTAATAAGATTAATTCCGATTATTGCGTATTAGTATTGAAATATGAAATAATATCATTAAGTTTGAAATTGGGTTTTGACCTGGCGCAGAGGGGTTTTGATGTTGTGAACAGATGGTTAGTGTGATGCCTTAACACAAAATGTTCAAAAAACCCAATATATGGCGTTTGCGCTACGAAAACCTACTTTCACTTCAATGTTTCGCTCTTGTTGGTTCCCGATACTCCTATTTATGTAATACGTGACCAGCCCACTGCCACTTCAACTTGCTGATCCGAGGCAGAATATCATTGATCCGAGGTGGATTTCCACTTAAAATTAATAAATGATGATGATATCATTGGTTGCCATGTAAACATCGTTAACCATTGAACGTTAGGTGCACGTCACAAAGACTATCTGTATCTATGGTAACGTAAAACCATCAACATAACGTGAACATAACAAATAATATAATCTGGTGCATGTTTTTCATTTCATTAATAAAAAAATACTGCAAATATGACTGAGCAAATAAAGTTTATAGTAAAAGAACTAAATGCAAACTTAGGCAGAAACTACGATCTTATTAAGTTCGATGCCTTGAACGAGAAACAACTGTTGCAGTTGCTGGCGGATCTACTTGTGCATTTCAATGCAGGTGAAAAGGTAGGTACATTTTATTGTGGGTAAAAAGCATATACACGCCTATAATATATATGGTATAGGATTAATTCTGTGTTATGATGTTTAAATATGTTTTGTACGTCCCTACTCTATGTAGAGAATCCTTTTTGTTCTGAGGAACAGCAAACGCCCTTGTTTGCACTTAAACACCAAACTACTTTGGAGACCTTTGTTATTTTATTTAGGTATTAATGTTGTTGTGTGGCTGAGGTTCAAATCCCGACACGTACCAATGTATTTTCGAATTTTCGAAAAATATATGTAAAGTCGTCCAATCCGCTCTGGGACTAAGGCCTAATCACCCTATACGGGTAGGCTCGTGCCCCTCGGTGGGGACGTTTAATGAGCTGATGATGATGATGAATGTGGCTGAAATATTAATGACGATGACCTATGTAAATGCACAGTATATTATCATCCTTATCCAGCCTAAAATGTCCACTGTTGAACGAAGCTCCCCTAACGATAACCACGCGGACCGATCCCAAGCAGTCGACATCCATCTGCTACCCGCCTCTTTAACCAGCCCATCTGGTTGGGGGTCGTCCGACGCTTCTCGTTATGCGGACGCAGCTCGAGAACCTTTTCGCTCCATCTCCCATCGCTATTACACTATGTGCGCCACTGGCAGAAAAAATGCGATCACTCGACAATAGGTTCGTAACTTCCCATCACCTGCGAAGTCAAAAAAAAATCTGTTTCGGTTTTTAAATTTTTTGTTCTATTTTTGAATGCATGTCATTTTTTTTTTATACAGAGTATTTTTTATTACCTACTAGAAATCAAATAACTGGAAAGTTAGTTACACTACTTAGTAGGTATTACCGCTTAATACAAAATTGCATGCCTCGCTCTTTTATAGCCAAAAGCGAATGTCGAGAGAGTTCGGGAATGTTCTGAAATTGAAATAAATGGACAAAATGTGGGCCGGAGCACAACTGAAATATTAAGTGAAACATGTATCGCAATCGCTAGATCAATCGTTAGATTGGTTTCAACACAATGAAATATTAAATTGTCCTTTTACCTTTATTTTGTATCATTGATGACGAAGCAGTGCTATCATACGCAGCTTAGACATAGACACTAACTGCGGATTGGTTCACAAGTTCAAAGTCACTCAACGCGCAATGTAGCGAGCTATGCTTGGAGTCTCTCTTAGGGATACATTAGAAATGATTTAATCCGTAAGGGACAACTAGTGACCGACATCCCCCGCTGGATCAGTAGGTTGAAGTGGCTTGGCTGGTACGTATATCGCAGAACCAATGGCCGTTGGAGCAGACGAGTTCTGGAGTGGAGACGCGTCTTGGCAAGCGTAGCGTAGGACGCCCTCCGGCCCGGGGACCGACGACTTGCGAAAGGTCGTGGTGGAGGCTGGATGTGAAAAGCGGAGGATCGTGATATCTGGCGCAAAACTGGGGAACTATGTCCAGCAGTGGACTGCGATAGGTTGAGAGATGACATAAGTAGACTTGTCATTTATTTTTTTAGTTAACGCTGTTTTTGCTTACGCAGTGAATTGCGATCTAAACCCTGATTGGTTAACTTTTAAGTTAATAAGTTGGCTGTATTAAGAGTACAATAAAACAATGTTGAAAACTATTAGGAGAGGCAATTTTACAGCTGTGCACTATTTATTGCTACAATATAGACGAGTTGATACATTTTATGATTATTACATTGTGCATTTCAGTTGGATATAAATGAAGACGATCCAGAGTTGGTATCGGTTCGTCTGCTAGAGATGCTTGGCGGAGTGAAATACGCCCACCGGCGAGTGTGGAACCCCAGGTTCAGAGCACAACTGCTAGCAGGAGACGCGCGCACTATTCACCATGTGCTCCATTGGCTCCTGTCTAACAAGGATCAAGTCAAGAACACTGCGTACCTTGCTAAGTATGAGCAAATAACACACCATATATCATAGAAATTTATAATTTGTGTAAAGTTGGAATGTCAAAAATAAAACGCCCACGGAATGACACTGCCTTTTAGGACTCCCTAGATACACCCGTCGGAATTCAAGGTCGTAGTATATCCTGCCGAAGAACGAACTACTAGACAACCGCTAAAAAGCACAGAAATAATCGTAGCATGATAAATAACGAAACCCCTTTTGCTAACTGATTGACTAGTGCTGTTGCCGCAGACGTGTCTTACAGCTTTACCGGCAAGCGGCGGCGCAGATGGTTCTCAGCTGTAATAGGTGGTGATTACCGCGAGATTTAAACCATCGACTCCCGGTTACACTGCAACATAAAACGAAGGTTAAGCACGAAGGCAGCGTCCATTTCGATCTGCAATGGGAGTTCAGTTCGCTTTTTGCTTCCAAAGACGGAGGCTGGAAACCAATGGACACTGAACATTACTCACATAACATAAATAAAGCTGCAATAATATCATTTACGACGCATCTATAGTAAAGGTGCTTGGAATCTATTGATTTTGATGATTGAGTGGACATTTCCCCCGCTGTTTGATTTAGGATAGTTATTTATCGGAGCGAAATATATTTGAACATTAAGTCGTAGGTATTCTGTCTAGTCGATTGCTTACGAGAGCTATAAATAGACTTACATTAAATCTTAAACTAAGCCCCGTCATAGTGTATTAAACCCGTGAATCAGTCGGATTAGTGCTATAATAGTTGCAAATGGAACCAGTGCGTGTGATTTGATATCATCTTTCGTAATCCTTTGTCTAGATTCATTATCAATTACTCTATTTTAGTGTCACTCGTAAGTTTGTTTTCGTGATATCTGGCCCCAATTTTAGTCAGAGGCTATACAAGCCTGTGGTCACTACAGATATAGTTATATTTTTTGGTATTGTAAATACGTACGTATTATACAAATATATTTTCAAAGCAATTTATTTTAACTATTAACTTAATTATTTCCTCAACATTTGTCCATGTAGTTTCAATCCCCCTCTTTATCTCTAATATATTACCGAAACACAAGAGAAACATCTATCATTATTTTCAAAAGAATATTTATTTACATAAGTGCTATCTGTTTATTCAATTCATAGGTATTTGAAGCTTCCCGACATTCCAGATGTAGCGCAAAATAACACGATACAAGATATGCTGGACTTGTATCATAACCTTATTGATGAATTTAAGGAAGTCCACAAAAGAACTAGGCTTCTGCAAAGGAGAACGCCTCGGAAATCATTAATGATATTAAAGAAATGGCTGTGGAACGAGATATTGGTGAGAATTTCAAAAGGCATATAAATCTATATATATAAATTAGTGTCTGTTTGTAATTTTGAACTAACCGTTTTTACTACATGCATATTTATAACTATAAATTTTTTTTTATATTTGTCTGTTTGTTCCGGGTAATCTCTAAAATGGGTGGACCGATTTGGTCGGACTTTTTTGGCAGTGAGCTGATAATAAGGAAAAACAAATGCTACTTTAATACTGAAAAAAAAAGGATTTTATGTAGATAAAGGAATTTAGTACCGCGAGGCGCGCGCCTTATGAATAAATTTTAATAGCTGACATCCTGGATATTCTACGTTTTTGCGAGAGAATATCTTATACCGCGGGGCACAGTTACTACTTAATATATAAATGAGTATATAGAGCTATTCTATCGAGCATAACTCTTTATCATCAGCCTTTTTCTATCCACTGCTGGGAATTGGCCTCTCCAGTAGCAAACCACTTTGGTTGTATCATAACTTAGCCACTGGTTATAAATAGTTTCTATTGTCTGTAAATAACCGGGTATTTAATGGTATTCGTAACTTGTGCATAGATATGCTGTCACTCCATTATCTTATTTCAACTGATCCTTTTCTTGTATCTACAATTCAGTCATGTATCAGTGCTCCCACGTATACATATACATTCGTCATTATATTGCAGTAATTAAGAGATTAGAGAACGTACAAGTGAATCTCGTTGATGTAAATTAAAGAAGAATTACTTAACGTCAGTAAAAATTTGAGAGTCCAGCAGGAAAAGACAAAGGAATTGGAAAATCAGGTATTAAAACAACAAAAGCGTTCGTAATGCTTAAACATTATCCGAAAGAAAAATACAATTTCCATTTTTCAGTATGAAACACAACAGTCGCTGTTGAAAATCGCATCAGATCAACTAAAGAGATATCTGAACGTAATCCACGGGCAAAGCGCGGCGCCCAAGTCGGTTAATGATGTCATTAAACATCTGAAAGAAGAGATTCAGGTAAAGGTTGTATGTATTTACGTTTTCCGTTATCAATAAATGCCAAACGAAAAAAATTTTTTTATATATACGAATATCGTAATTGGTGTCATATTTGATGAATCAATGATATGGTGTTTTATGTCCCAAGAGGCATCAATTTCGCATTTGTTTTAAGTTAACAAATTATATTTTCGTGCAAAATTATGCCACAATGTGCGAATAAATCTATTGTATATTCTAGTTAAATGCGAAACGGAAATACGTCTTTGTTGAAAATAGAGATCGGGGCATCATATTAACTAAAATATTACTAGCACGTCTGCAAATAATGGGGGAGGCTTTACTTATTTTTTATTCTCATTCCAGTTAAATAGCTATCTTGTAAAGGAAAAACTACCCCAGGAAACTTCTAACCTTCAAAAAGAGCTGAATATTATGCAGAATATTGCTACAGAACAGCATCTCACTAGGTCTGATTTGGTCATGGTGCAAGATAAGGTAAACAACGTGTTGTATATAAATATCGTAATTATTTTTTATTAGAGTTGAAACTTAAAGCGATAGAGGTTTTGGTAACGATAATTTCCAGATATTTTATTTTGTAACGTAAGTAACTTAAAACAATGGGGAATTGGTATCCTACTCGTAATGTGTTACGTCGTTTTAAGGCTCATAAGGAGATGGCTTGATCCTCCAGACATAGTTCACTTGACACTTTAAATACATTATTTGTATCTTTAATTATACATACATATATACATGTAAAGCTATCCCTTCCTTCAGGCTAAGGTTTAATTAAAATCGCATTGTAAGTACATACATTGTTCATGCTACCTAAAAAACTTTAAATATTTTTAGATAGCAGCGGTGAACGGTGAAATGGAGCAGCTCGTGCAACGTAAGCTAGCTGCCGCTGGGCCCCAAGAGGACAAGTTAGCTCCGTTCCGACAGCAGGCAGCCGTGATCCGCCGGAACAAGGACGCAAGCGGCGAGAGTGCATGAGCTTGCAGCCACACTGAAAGAACACGAGGCCACATTGGCGGATCTGCAGTCTCAGGTTTCCTCAGTTTATTGTTGCACATAATTTTCCCCCATTTTGCATCGATAACCCGCCACCTCGCTTTCCTCATCCAGACAACAAATTCGACATTTCGCAAATAAGGGCTAAAATCAGAAATGATTTTATCTGTAAGCGAACTAAGATTACCGACATAGCTCACTAGATCATCAAGTTCAAATAGCAGTGGTCCAGTTATGTAAGAAGCAGAACCGATAGCGGCTGGAGATGACGAGATCGAGAGTGGTCATCATGTTTTGGCAAGCACTTTGCAGGCTCTTTTATAATAACAAATTTTCGCAGCAAAGCCCATTCATTTTCGTCATAGGATATTAGTACCTATACCACACCTTTTTTCTCGTGGTCTTTTATTTGTAGAAGGCCAACTAATCAACAGCTTATTGCTCGTTTGCTTGCAGTATGTGTCATAGCCATCCAAATAAACATTTGTATGACAAAATATTCTAACTTAATTTTTGGGACGTCAGCCTTTATCGCTTCGGAACGTTTCCAAAGTTAAGGTACTAGTTAGTCCGCAGTTTGGTCGTACATAAAGGCAATCTCTGTAGTCTTACTAGACTACAGAGACTAAGATTGGCTTAGCTATAAACTATTGAGTGCAGTTTCCTGATGGATCCGTGAACAGAGTGTTGCGGTCTTCAGAATTCCGTTTGCTGTTTTCAGGATGTACAACAGGCAGGTTATGAGAGTACGGGTCTACAATGGTGGTAGAAATAGATCTTATACCATCACCAAAATGTAGGGCGTTGTATACCGATTATTATTAATGACAAATTTAGGATTAAACTTTGACCTTGAGCCACATCTTGGTTTTCTTCAATATTGATTAATCTATAGCGCCGGGTTAGGGAACATTGGACCTGAACTCTTAGTAAGATATTTTGAATTTATTTTTAAAGGTCCGTCTCGAATTTTGTCATTGAAATTGTGCACGTTTCATTACAATATGCCTACAAACATAATGACTACGCCTTCCTTCCCTCATTAACGTTGGGTAGTTCGTTCTTAACTTAACTTTATTCAATTCTAACATTATAATTTCCAAGACATTTTTCTTTTAAGACAACTTTAATTGATTCCATTGTATTTATATGTACGTATCTACATAATTATCCTAATTATACGTCGAATCAGATTAAAATGTCTAATTGAATTACGTAATAAGTATAAAGTTTAAAAGAGATTTGAGGGCGGGCATCTCTGATTAGGGGAGTTAATTGAAATCTATAGCCTTACTTAAATCTACCGCGATCGGCGCGTCGATAAAACATTTTTCTCATTTCAAATAATCGGTCATTACATCGCAGGCCCGAGATTCGGCTGAGATAATGCGCTATTTCCTTTGAGATTGATGTCGAAAAACGCTTTGATTGGTGGCATTGAAATTCAGCGAAGCAAGCTTCGCACCTGAAGATTTGCCGTAAAATATTTTTGTTCGTAAGAATTACGATTCGACATTTGAATTTTATTACTGAGTTGTTAGTAGTAAACTACAATGTTACAAGAACTAAACGTTTCCATGTTGAATGATAAAAATAAAAAGTGAATGCATTCTCTTAAATTTATTCTGTTCGATTATATGGTTGCAACTTTTTGCCTCACCTCACATTTAGCTATTGATTTAAGTCTGATTCCAGCATCAACAGATAATATGCGCTGTTACAAAGTATTATACTTTTTATATTAGTAGACCTCTATACTAAGTTGTATGTTTAAGTTTGTGTAATATGTTTGATTTCATATTTCAAAGATGGTCATGGGAGAAGGTGCTTTATTTTTAGGACTATGTGATACATTTTGTAATTTGACATAAATTAAGTGTGACTTTTCCTGACATGCGGAACAACCTAAATTTATCTTCCGACGAGTTAGGCTTGAATCTGTTCAAGACATGTCATGCCACAATCGATATGTGTCAATATCATCTTTCTGTAGGTTATGTAGGAATATAATATCTACCTGGGTCAAACCATCCGATCTGACATTTCCAAAGAGACGCTAGTTTTCTAGCGGGATTCTTTTGGGATGGGCGGAATTCGACAAGTTACGTCAACGATTCCGCAATGCTTAAAGAAGAAAGTCTTTGAGCATTTGGTGTAGCGGTTGAGACGTCGACTGCTGCACCAAGGGTTCTGGGTTCGATCCCCGTGCAGTACAAACCTTTGTGTGCATAAACATGTCTATTTGGAATGGTCTGGGTGTTTTCTATGTATAATATGTTTGTATTCACAAAAAATATATGAGTATGTTTATCCTTTGTTTAATACCCATAATACACGCTTCTCGCTTAACTTGGGCTAGATGGCGCTGTGTGAATGTCAGTGGATATTTATATGCAGCTGAGATATAGACACTGACTGCGGGATTAGTTCACAAGTTGGTGAACTCAATGGACAATGGAGTGCTCTGTTCGTGGTTTCTCTGAGGTAGTGTTTCTTAACCGGTGGTCGCAGACCTCCGATGGTCCCTGGAGGCATTCCAAGTGGTTCACGAAGCGATCGTTAACAAGTGTCTTGTCGATATAGGTAGAGTCGAGTCGACAAGTTATATATAACTGAGTGTCACAACATAAGCACATAATTGCAAGGAAAGTTGCTTACTATGAACAAAACGTCAGTTTGCATGCAAAAATCAACTGAATAATTTTCGGCTTAAAGGCAAAGATACATTCCTAAAACCTTATCTATCAGTTATAAAATAATAAGTGCGTCTATGTTAATTATGTCTCCACGAGGTGACGTGGTATGCAACCGCGTTTCCGCTACGCAAACGTAAGAATAGGTACACCCGGTGGTACCACAAAATGCGGTTAAGTGGTGAACAGTTTAAGCAGTGTTGACCTAACCGCATGCAGTTTGCGCTCACTGCAATCGGACTCGCGTTGAATTGATTAAGGTCGTTCGATTTAATCCCGATCTGGGAAACAGACCTAGTTGGGTTTATTTCATTGAAGAATAATTGGTTTTATTTATTTCAGATAGCTATGATCCATGTTTTTTAATGAATAACTTTTCGAGCAAGTGTTGTTTTGAGTGAGTGATACCTTTTTTGATTCTGTATTAATTAACAGATTTTTAATAATTAAGTTACGAAGATATTTTGAGGGATCTCCAGTGTTGTCGGAGTCGTAGGTATGATTCCATTCCACCCAGATCAAACAATTTTTTGACGAATATCATTGTTTATTTTTTCTGGGCATTTTCCATTTATAAAAAATCTATTTACAATTTCATTTATTCTATTTTTTTATTGATAAAGCTTCCATAGACAGTACATTTCTTGGCACGATCGAAATATGTAGTTGTGCTTCAAGATAGTCAAAGTTAAGGAATATGAATTATAGTTTAGTATTGATCGTCTGAAACTCTTTTGTGCCTACGCTTATAAGACTTCCACGTGCACCGATTCGAAGATTGATTCTTTTGTGGGGAATTCACGATAAAATGTGTTTTATTTGTGCGTTGGGCAAAAATACTTTCGTTACACGTTGTTTTTTATTACTAACCCAAGCGTGAATAATTTTACACGTATGTTAAATTCTACACGTGAATTTGTATTTTAAAAAAAGCAGCTATTTTATTAAATCTATTCGCTGAACAGGTAATCTTAAAAAAGTGAGGTTGATTGTTAATGTGTGCTGAAAAAATGTAATGATATTTGTTATATCATTTTAATAGCTAGAATTCGATTAACAAAAAAGATAGTTTTAATAATAGGTTTACATTTGTAGTTAATGGTGAAATAGATTTTTTGGAAAAATACCTTGAACTAAGGTTACAATCAGGGTTTTATTTTGGCGTATGGCACCGTTCTGTCTGGTGATAAACTAAATCTGATGGAGTTCGCTGAACTAGACTCTATTGACTACATATATAAATAATAAAAGGGATAAAATTTTATCCGCAAAAATGTGACTCATCGTTCACTATACATTGAAACACGATTGTTTCAATGTATAGTGGAAACTTTAACAGAAAGTATTTCGCAACTGTCGGGCAACTAAGTGCTGCTCGTGGGAAGCCGGTAGGTATCTCAGTATTAACATATAAATCGTGCAGTGAATCCGGTCGGCGGATGGGATCACTCTTAAACCTCCCCAACATTATCCAGACGGCAGCCGCAAACACAAGGTTGGGTGCCTTATGTGTTAGTTTATACTAAAACGGAATCTGTGAATGTCTGCGTGAGCCGCAATTGACATGAGTTTTAATAAACACCGTAAAGTTCGGGCACGAAAGATTATTTATTTTTCATGTTATGTAGGTTGTTTAATTAAATGGCAAAAAATTAAATAAGGAGAGTTTATTTGCGAATCATATCGGCTATGATGACGAGACACTATTTTTATAACAAAAAAATAATAGTTAATAATGATGTACTTATAGATTCTTTAAAGATTAAAATATATAAAAACTAGATCAAGTTGGAACTTCGTATCCTGCTCATATCTGAATCTAGCCGTTTATCTAAGAATGTGGTCCAACTCTCCAATTCGAACACAGCCCATTTTTGACGAACCATTTGGTATAATGGTTGTAAGTCAGTTGCTCCAAGGTTTCCAGATTCAATCTTCGAGTAGTACAAATATTTGTGATATTAAACATGTTTGTTTGTACTGGTTTAGGTGTTTCTATGTATAATATGTATTTATTTACAAAGGAAGTATATGCTCGTAAGTTATCTGTTGTTTAGTACCCATATTATAGACTAGATGCTTAGTTTGGGGCTAGATGGCACTGTGTGACTGTCGGGGATATTTATTTTTTAGGTAAAGCAGTTACTTGGCGATACAGTACTCCGCGGAGAAGAGTTGAAGAAATATGTCAACTCGCTGCGAACCAAGAGCACAGTATACAAAAGACAACGTGCTAATCTCTCCTCGTACAAGGTATAATCATTTATGTATTTCAAATACGCGGTAAAAGCTGCTGACCTTTTAAGGAGGATAATGCCGCCGTAATCCAGGAAACACTATAACAATCATGATCACTAAATCCTGAGCTTAAAACACAGCTTTACCAATATATAAACTGTTTCGATGACAACTAAGGGTTTTGAGGCTTTCAGGTATGCTACATTTTGGTTTTCTCCAGGCAATCATCATTAGGTGACATTATAAATATTTGTCTCTCCTAGGTGGAGAGTGGAATCTTAACAAGAACTATTCACATCATAAGTGGAGCAGATCCAACAATTGAAATGGCGTTAGTAAATCACAAAAAACTAAAAATCGACGAAGACGAAGCAATGGAAAAGGAAAGAAATAAAACAGACGATATAGCTAAAAAATCTTTGCATGATTTGTCTCAGGTGGGTTTTCAAATTACTGTGCACTGTGTTTAAAAATATATCTTTTGTTTTACAAAAATTGTTTAAAAAATGTGAAGGTATTACGTAATTACTTTAAGATTAATATTTCGATTGTGATACACCTCGTACGGTTAGGCTCGTGCTCCTCGATGGGCACGTTTAATGTGCTGTAATGATAATGATGATGTAACATTATCTAATTCTGCACACATCGGCATTTCATAGTTTATAATAAACTATTTTTTTTTATTGGAATAAACCATACGACCTTAGTTTTATTATTTTCTCTACGAGCCGAAAATAATGAAACAAGGCTATCGAAAAAGACTACGATTGTAAATATGTAAAAAAAAAGAATATTTAAAGATCCACTGCAACTTTATTAATATTTTCTCGTTCAGCTTGTCGCACAAACAGCCCAAAAGTTGTCCCAAGTGCGTCAAGAAATACAACCTTTGGCCGATCAAATAAAGCCGATAAAAGAAGAATTCCAAACTGTTCAACAACAATACGAGCAAAAGAAACGTGTATACGAAGCGACGTCGATCAACATCACCTCGCAAATGGAACCAATTAAACAACAAGTGAAAGAGTTGACCGACCAATTGAACAGCAAAGAGGATGAATGGAAAAATTTACGCCAAAAAATAACGAAAGCGGAAAGTTTGCAAGAGATAGTGATGTTGGAAATGAAAAATTCGATGCAGTCACCAAGGAAACCCTCTAAGATGGAGGAGTTAAGGAGGAAAGTTGAGGATCTGGAAAGGACTGTTAAACATTTGGAGGAGGTAAATATTTTATTGTTATTAAAATTTGAACATGATTAAATTCAGCATCAATTTTCCACTCAATTATTGAGCCACGTGTGTAACTAATAGATACCTATAAAAGTAACTAATCGAGGGTAAAGCATAAAAAACGAAGTTAGATACCTACATATTCATCACATTAGTATTATGAAGGAGAAAGTTTTTGAGTCTGTCAGTATGTGTTGTTACTTCTTAACGGCTGAAGCGAATTAAATTAAGTCAAGGGTTAACAAAGACTACGTTTTACTGCGGAAAAAGATCTTGTACGGTTGTACGAGTAACACGCGGGACATATCTAGTAAAAGATAACTTTATTCTTAGCAGATATTTATGAATTTATATCAAGCTGCTACGTATGATAGTGACGTTGTGATGCATATCTTGTAGAGTTGATTTAATTATAATTATTCTTCTCTATGATTTTAAGGACAACGTGAAATAAGTGCGAGGCAGGGTGTGGTGGGGAGCAGACCAATTGTGGAGAACACCCTGAAGTTGCTTCAGTGTAAATTGCGCACTCGCTCCGAGCCAGCGGCTCGACAAGGCCATATGCACATCACTCAGCACTCACAAATGCTCACCCTTACATAAACTTATGCATTTATGTCATATACTTTTGTAAAAACTGCTACGACTGGCCTACTTTTTTCAGCTACTGGTGACCACCAGAGCTCAAACTAAACATCAGTACGCCAACGCGCGTTAGACAAGTTCGAGGGGATTTGGGTCTGAAACCCCTAAAAGATAAAGATTTTTTAGGAAGGCTTATTAGGCCAAAAGCCTCACTCCTACTGCTAGAGTAGGTAGAAGTGAGGCTTTTGGCGCGTCTGTAGGTAAAACAACGAGCTTCATGTCAAATAATGACTGTTCAACAACGCAAATAAGTATAAACGTTGCCTATTTTTTAAATATTTATCAGTTGCGGTTTTAAGTTTATGTTAACATGATGATGATGTTAAAAATGTTTGTCAATAGTCTATGAAGTGATAAGCAAATAAATTTCTTTAAACATGTTTTACCTTTCATTACAATAGCTGAGATATTTTTTTAAACAATTTAAGGTGATTCAAATAAAACGCTTTGCCTTAACAGCCCATGATAGTTATCTGTTGTTGCAACCTTTTCCACGATAGTGGCGCTTTTTACCAATCTCCCACCTCACTGTAAATGAATATAAAACGAATAAGAAAACCTTACGGGAGTGACATTGTCACTGTATGACAAAACTCCTTTAAATAAATAAGATTAAAAAAACCGAATAATAAGCAATATGGAAACATAAATGTTGCCAGTGCTTAGGATGTTAGTGGTCATAAGATATGATAATTACATTTAATACCAGCATTGAACGTTGCATTTATTTTAAATACTAGCTTTTGCCTGCGGCTTCGCTCGCGTTAAGTTCAGGTGCGGCCCTGGTAATGAATTTTGAATATTAGAATTTCCATCGATTTTTAGCTTCTTACCTTGAAAATTGTGAAAAGTCTCCTAAAAAATTTCACCCCCTCTTTTAAGGATTTGGGAGCCGATTTCCGAAAAAATAAATACAAGATGTTTTTGTTAGTGACAATTAGTGTAAATACCAATTTTAACATTCTAGCATAAATATGTGGATTGCTCCATACAAACTTCCACCTCCCCATTTTAGGCAGGTGGGGGACAACTAGACAGACAAAAATTATGTCACTTCCTATCCCTCTTACTATCTCTTCATATTAAAACATATGTATTCGCTTATTAGTTTTTCGATTTTCTCACAAAAGTACCTATGCAAACTTTTGCTTTTTGGGAACGTGAACGAGTGTGTGTTAAAAAATCATCCAAAGCGAGGCTCTTGCAAACTACAAAAACGGATAATAGAAGGAAGAACTGTGTGTAGAGTGAGTACATATCGGCTTAATAAAAATCTTATAAATTTTTAATTTATTTTAGATTGTAAGCTCTTGTTCGAAAGGGTGACATAATGGAATTTGTAGAAGTTTAAATGTTTCGAAGTCGTTTTCATTTTCGAGTTTTTGCTTCGGAGCCCTCGTAAAGTCCCATTTAATGGCCCAGACGCGAAACTTTGCAACTTAAGTTTAAGCGTCCATTTTTTGGTGCTGTTTTAAAATTGGTTGTAGATATTTGATACCTAGCTAGGCAAGACAAAATGGTAAAATATTATATGAATAACTTGAACTACAAAACTAATTAAAATTGCTTTAGTATGTAGAATCCAATTTTATAGTAAGCATACTTTTTTTGATCATCTAATTCTATGGAAAGGAAGATGATTCCGTGCTTTCTTATTACAGTTTTCAGCCATTGTTTGTTCATATTCAGTTTAATTATTATTTATTAACCAAACTTTATGTATCAATTCCGATTAACATCGTTGCACAATGACTATAAGTCAGTATTTCAAACAATCCTTAGAATAATTTATACGAAAAATCAACGATTGCCGGCTAACTATTCATAAAAATATTGTAACTAAAGATTTGAACCATTGAACATTGTAATAGTTAAAATATACCAGAAGCAATTCTAATATTTGGATTAGGATAATGTAGGACAAGGACCGGCATAGTACACAGGATTAGCAAGTTGAACTGGCAGTTGGTAGGCATATAGTGCATGGATTCGATCCGAAAGGTTTTTAAGTCACGTCCACGTAATTGGAAAAGAAGCGTAGGCTGACCCCTAACCAGATAAAGCGTTGAGATAGGAAAGGTGATGACTAGATAGTTGTCGACTAATAAGGATCGGTCTGCATTGAAGTCATTGGGGGAGGCCTTCGTTCAGCAGTGGACATATTCATCTGTAATGATGAAGATGATAAAATATGAACGCGTCAAAAGGTAGTTTAATTAATAAAAAAATATATTATCATAACCCATATTTGTGTATATTCGTAACATATGCAGCAGTACGCACAAGTGCCGACTCTATTCCAGATGGGTGACAAAGTAACAAAGTTAACAAATCTGCATTGCAGATGAAGCTGAGCGTCCTATCGGCTCGTGCCTGATGAACGGCAGGTTACAGGCACATACTAATCCAGGCCGGCGTATAAATATTTATAACAAAAATATACACCACCCGGATGCCGTGACTACCGATTTTCGGGATAAAAGTCGCCTATGGACCCTCGAAGTTTGTGAACGCTTTAAGAATTTAGTTTGGAAGCTTTTTACGTTGGTTTAAGTATTTTTTCGTGTTCAATGTTCGTTTATATTGTTCGCGAAGTTTGTCAGTTACAAAATTGGCACTTAATTATTTTACGAGTAGTTAAGCGAATTGAAAAGAATATTTTTGAAGTCTTGTACGGTGTTCCTATAAAAAACCATCATCTGTCATCTATCGTCCGTTCAAGACCCTAATTACTTACTTATTTTACAAGTCCAAGCACGTTTGGACCGACTCGACCGTAGATAGTGACATCACGAACTCTCAGAAACCGGCACGAAACGAACGCTTTGAGTTGCCTTTTTACAAAATGTTTTGTACTTGAAATATATCAATTAGGTTTTCTACAATTTGTTCATTTCTACAATGTAATTGGTGACCCTGAAACATTATATGGATACCACCTATCTATGTCGTGGAAGCATATTAGCATATGCTTTCACGACGGCGGTTTGCCTAACCTAAAAATAGGTTCTAACCTATTTGGCAACACAAGCTTGTTAGTTTTTCAGATTTTAATATGTACCTCATGGACGTATAAAAAATACCGGATGTAGTCTCGCTAACATAAAAGTGTGTGATAATCTGGCCGGATTTTGTATGGAAAACGTCAAAATATTAAGACTTGACGTGCATCTGTCAAACATAACGTTGGAAAAACCAAAAGATGGCTTGTGTTGTGAATAGCTGTATAAACCGCTGTGACCAAAAGGAAAATAATCCAGGAATTACTTTTCATAGGTGAATGAATAATTCAATACATTTTTTTTTTTTTTTTTTTTTTTATTTGGGTAAAAAACAATGTAGAACAAATTGCTTACAAAGACATGACAAAGTGCTATTCTA